>JAVCKT010023753.1:0-29262 GCA_032273925.1 Rhynchotus rufescens
CAAAGTGAGAGCGAGGAGTTACACCTAAGAAGCTTTTGTGTATATTTTATGGTTCATCTACTTATACTTCACTTTCACACTGGGAAAACAGCTAATATCTGAATGCAGATTCTCAAAGTTATCCACCATATTTCTATAACTGTGCTGTCCTGCCTGTTCTAGTTGAACTACATACATCTGAAAACGCACTATTCTCTTATCACACTGTTCTATTAGCTTTCATTCCCACCTACAAATTTTATAACAAATAGGTGCAACCCATTTTAAAACCAGGGAATGAAATATCGGAGACTAATAAGTTTCATAATGTATGAAACCAGCTCTTTATTGCTCAGGCTGACTGAGGATCTAGACTGCATAGACCTTTTGGGTGATAAATGAGCAGCATTGCCAAGAATGAGGACAGACAAGAGAGGCTAAATAAGTGCTATCGGGCTGCCAAAAGCATTGTGCTCAGCAGGAAGAGGTTTTTTTCTGTAATTTCACATGACAAACTGTATTACTCATGCTAGTGTAACACAATATTTGTGACTGCCTTGATGTGGTCCACTTAAATATTCAGGAAGCTGCTCCTTCCAAATATTCCTGTGCAAGTACAACATGCTACATTAGTTCTAGTCAGTTAAGTGGTGAGTTGTCAACTGCAGCTAACGTGAATGGCATGGGCCACCTCATCACTGAGTGACCTGCAGTCATCATGCAAACATTGGTATTTATGAACAGCTCTTTGGTGGGGTTGTCTTCAGCTTACTCATGTCTGATGTTGGAGATTATATCCCCAGAGGTGTTTTGTTCTGTATTATCTGCTGAGGCACCTTCCTCTCTCTGCTAATCCAATTTGAATGACCACTGAAGCCGGCCTGTGTGTGGGACCAGGAGCTGCCGTTTTTCCTTCCCATAAGAAGCCGACAGTGCCGATGTCACTTGTTTATCGGCAAGACATGCGCATCAATCGACTCCCGGGGAATTCGGAGCTCGCACCACATTGCATTTCCCAGGGGAGACTAGCTCAACTGAAATGCCTGACACCTCTGCGTCAGCTTTGCCTGTTACAGAATGAAACATTATTCCTTTTCCTTCACAGTCTCTGAAGGAAGTGAGAGAGATGTTAAGCTGTCAGTCACTTAAGTCTCAGCCATTCATTAAGCAAAAAGTGTTGTATAAAATCAGTAATTTTGCCTGCCTGGAATAAGCTGCAGCATTAGCAATTACTCAGGAACACCTCAACCATTACTGCCATAAGCTGTTTAGCTTGGAGCAAGTCTGATCATTAGACCTACCATCTTTACCACTAACTTTCTTGTGGCAATAGCATTTTTTAAAAACTATTAACAGCTCGGGGTTCACAGTGTAGTTTGATTTGAAACTTCAGAAGTGTTTGCTACTCTTTGCAGCCTGGATCAGTTAAATATTTCTGATAAAAAGAAAATTGTTGGTGGATAGAATAACTAGCTAATGTCCACTGTACATTTCTTTTTTAAACTATTCTGTTGCTTCTGTATTGGTATGTTTTGGGGAATGCAGGGATATCTGAGGTCCCTTAAAATCCATAGGCCAATGTAAACAAAAATTTTCTTCACTTTTTATCACAGAGTCTTCCCATATTCTGCTGAAATTCAAAATATGCATGAAAGACTATGATTAATCAAAGTTGCAGATGCAAATGACAGTTTTAATTATCTTTTAATTGATATTTCAAAGGGGTCATTATCAAAATTAATTCAAGGAAATGTACATGAGTGAATGCAGAACAGCTCTTTAGCCAGAAGGAATATATAATCATTGGAACTTTACAGATTGGGTATTGGTATGGCATTATTACAGAATTGCTTAGTCTTTTCTGGCTACTGATAATGCTGTAGTTTATCCTTTGCATCTGTTAAATTCAGGTTAGTTATTATTCTCCATTAGCAGAAATCCAATAGAGGGATGACAATATAGTTTTAAGCCCACTTTCTAGGGCATATCTTACTCTCTTCCAGATGCCAGTGTATATTGACAGCACAGACAGTGACTTTGTGACTTCTACCACAATGTTTACCAATTTTTTTTTCCAAACAGTTACTGGCTTGAAATATGACAAGTTTTGGTAGAAATAACCTGCCAGTGTTTGAACATTACAGACAGAATTAATTCAATTCAAATTGAGTAGGTTTCTTTCCCAGCATTTGAAATGGAAGAGCAAGCATGAAGCTGTGCGGAGCTTCCTCCCACAAGGGCAGTGGCGCTTCCTTCCCGCAGGGGAGTTTGGCTGATTGCAAGTTGAAAGCAAACAGTCCTTCCACAGGCACCAACTGTAGCTTTTTTGGTAGTTTTTAATCTCAGTCCCTGCTACATGAGGAAATTGGAAGAAACCATCCTTTCATTTTAATGAAAATAAGTCAGTGTGTCTTACAGTACTGTTATTCTAATAGAATTTTTTTTCAGACAAGAGAATTCATAAATTATAACATTGAAGCTGGTAGGTGGAAGGCAGCCCTTTCTTTCTCCACAAATTCCTGCTGATACTGTTTTTGAAAGCAAAACAAACAGAAATCCTTTAGAAAATGCAGAATAACACAGCAAACATTTTCTATTTCTTGGCCCATTTTTCAATAGATGCTGATTTAAAAATCTGTCATATCCTATTTATTTTGGTGTACAAGTTTCCACTCTGTCTTGCCTGTCTCTGCTCTGTTTCAACAAATGTATTAAAGTTGCATTATCACATCAGAGCAAAAATACATGACAAACGACCACTTGGATGCTTTAGAACTTCAGCTATAAAAGTGGGGCTCTTGCTAGCCATAGTCTCACATGAAGTTACCTCCACCATTTGTCCTTCACATCTGCAGTAGCTTTTCAGCTTACTCCCTGGGAAACTTAAACTCCAGGAAATGTTAGAAGAGAACAAGATCCGTATTCGCTTTGTTATACTTGGTTCCTTCTACAGCAGTTTTGTATTGCCTTTCATAAAGGTATATACATGCTGGGCCAGTGAAAAAAGTCTTCAGGGTCCACCCAAACAAGAAAGACCAGCTGCTTTCACAGGATCCAAAGGAAAGGGAAAACAAATGGAAGCAGCAATGTCCTCTATACAGGTAGAGGAAGCGATAAGCAGATCCCTTCACCAAAGGCTTGACAAAGACACCAAACATTGTCAGAAAAAAAAATAGTTATATTGTTTGTATTTTATCCAGTTTTATGTGAATTTTTCCCAGAAATGTGGTTTCTGTCTTCATCCTAGATATACTCTACATCTGACATAAAAATGTTTTTTCTTGAAAAACATTCTTTTTCTTTCTGCTTCTGGTATCTTTTCCATCATTCCCCTGTACCACCTGCTGCTCCCAACTCGTGTAGCTTCAGGTAAATTATCTGGCCTCTGCTTCAGCAGTGCCTCCGTTGGCTAAGAGGGATGGTGCTTCCCTGTCTCCTGGGCGCAGAGTTTAAATGCACTTGTAAAATCATTTCAGTAGCTCCTGTGCAGAATTCAAAAAGGAAAAGCATCATGTTAACGTCAGTGGATACAAATGACCCTTTGAAGAAATTGCAAACAACCTCCTCCTGTTTCTCCTATTTTCCTTTTCTTGGATAATGAGACACAGAAATATTTAGCTGGGGAAAAGAAAAAGGTGTGGGGGGAAAGGCTTGTGTTCTTATTTGGCAGGGATTTTTGCTATTGAATTAAAACATCAAAGGTAAAATGAAAACGCAGATATATAGTTTAGCTACCTGACCTTTTACCTTAGAGTAAGTTCTTGAATTCCCTCCTGAAATAGAGGCTGTCATACACAGCTGTGACATTCTCCAAGTATCAAGTGAAAGGACAGGCTGTTCCTGTAACAGCAGCACTTGTACCTTATGGGAAGCCTTTACCTAAGATAAGAGGGAAGTAGCTAACACTACCCTATGGCTTGGTTATGCTCTAGTTACCCGTCTTCAGCAATTTATCTTTGCTCTGGCAAATAAATAAGAAATACATGCTTTCCCCTAGAGGCTGAGTAGAAAAATACTTAAAGATTATAAATACTACTTAGACTATATAAATCTAACATTAAAAAAAAATCCTCCAATACCAAAAGAATCTCAATATGTTAATATTAGGATATTTTTACACTAATGAATGGTGACATCTTGCAAGGATGGATTCTGTATTCTGTGGACCTTTGTACAGATTCTGAGTAGCAGTTTTCTAGTTATTAAAGGGCTTTGGAAGGGTAAAGATTGACTAAAACTCTCAGGCAATGTCATAAAAGTCATTGAAAGAACTAGGAATGCTCAGCTTTATAGACCAGGAGTCAAAGAGGGAAGTGGAGGGAAAGGGATGCAGTAACAATTTATAAAGGGTACATAAAAGGCTGATACAAGATTATTTCACATCCTTAAAGAACATAACAAGAGGAAATATGATTTTATATTTATAACTTTCAAATATAAGTTATATTTAAAACTTTAAAATACTTAATAAATATTGCCAACAAATATGCCAGTACTTTGATATAATACACACCAAGTCTATTCCGTAGCAGGACAAAGATTTGTAAAAGAAGACTTGTAATGTATAGAGATAACAGAGTGAGACAGTATGATTCAAGACATGATATATCGTTTGCCTTTTCATACACATAGTTTATTCTTCTCCATAACAATTAGATTTTCATCTCTGGTAATATGTATGGAAAGTAAAACCCATTTGTGTATGTAAAAGCATTTAAGAAGGCAAATATATGTTTCAACATTCTTATATAAAGAACTGGAAATACTCAAAATTTAGTGATAGATTCAATGAGCATTAGGACTGTAGTGCTACAGCAGGTGTTTGTGCTCTGCCTAGTGAGAGGGCTGGCAGCAGCTGAAAAGGCTGTCTCCAGTTTGGTGGTTTTAGACACTGAACTAGACATGTAGCTGATGGTGGTACTGATGCCTTTCGTTTTAGGTCAAAACCAAACTTATTTTTGTCCACCCTTATTTGAGCACTGGAACAAGCAATGCAGAGCTTCTCTTTACCACTGATATTATCTTTCTACTTTCTCATTATGTTTCAGTTTGGTAAATTCCACTGTCTGGGTGACAGGGCAACTCTGACAGCAAATATTTAAGTTTGAGGAAAATGAAAATTAGTTTATTTTACTGCATTGACAAATAATGTCTTTGAAAATAAAAAATGGCATCTAGGTTGTTAGATTTCTTAATTTGTTTTTCCTTTTTCCTTCTGGACCCTCCTGCCCCCGCAAGAAACATAGGAGGCTTTTAAGAGGTATTTCTGGAAACAGAATAAATGGTATGGATTTGTTTTATTTTTACTAAAGAAAAAGTTTCTCATATTGTTTTGTTGATCTCTCTAGATTCATTTGTTGAAGAAAGGCTGACAAAATGTGAGTCAAAGCTTAAGGCAGAGCCTAAACCAATCCTGTTGCATTAAAAATAAAAAATAACTATTCAATTGTTAACTCTTGCAAGCTCAGATTTGCTGCTCACCAAATTACCAGAAAGCCCTCCACTTTCTTCAGCATATGCTGGACAGGGGCCCAAGTATCTCACTCACAGTAGCAGTTTCATGAGCATCTGAAAGTTGTGTTTCTACCAGGATTTTTAAATGTTTGCCATTCCTTTTGGCCCAAGCACTGCTCCATACAAGGGGAGTACTTTGTAAGTATTTCCCAATAATAATGTGCAAATAATTGCTTCTTATTGGTGTGACAGCTGCACTCACTTTCCCTCTGAAATAGCCGCAGGGATGTGGCTACTGGAAGTAGTATTTTGAGTCCTCTAACAATTCCATAGACCCTCTCCTGCCCTGAAATTTATGCTGAGCTGTAGGGCAGGAGAACATGCATGAAGGATGGATTCGCTCACTGCTCTTGCCACATCTCTTGATTTTGTAGCACTTAGTTCATCAAGTCTTCATTACCTTGTGTGGCTGAGAGATGCAGGCAGCCCTGACTTCACACCGCTCAGGTGCCACGCACAGCTCCGACGAGGCACAGCGGAGGCCACCTCTTTCAGATAATCAGAAGTTCAGGTCTGCTTAGCTTTGACACACTGTCTAGCAGAAGGAGCGTGCCGCCTAGGTGTGATACTCGCTCTGATACGTTGGTTCTTACCTTCCCCACGTGTGAGAAACAGGCAGTTCTGGTTAGATTTAGTTGAAAAGTATTGCTGAAGATTGATAGCACCAGCAAAGCTGAGGGTGTTGTAAAAATTGCTGGGTTCTCAACAAAAAGATACCTAATGTTTTGCTTTTCACAGATCAAAATGGTTCCTAGAAAATGAGATGAGAATTGAAGTTTTGTATCTTCCATTTTTTCCCCCAAGGAATGTACGAGTTGTTTCCCAGCTAACTGCTAATAACTCCTGGGCTGATATCATCTCACAAATAGTTCGGTCAGACTCTGAGAGAGTGTATTGAACCTATCTGCATGATCTGGTATACAAAGGTGAAAAGAGTTTATTTTTCTTACTATTTAGACCATATTTTAAGTAAATTACTAGGAGTTACCTCCATTTTTGATTTTTTTTTCATCTCTTTCAGCTTCAAGAGAGATCAGAGCATGTGGCAGTTAAGGCCAAGATTTCTCTGATAAAACTTATGTGCTAATCTGCACAGCTGGGTCCCCATGACCTTTGGTACCATTTGTACCTTATTTTAAAATCTATTTTCATTTCAATTACTGACCCAAATCATTTTTCCCTCTAGTTTCTTAGAAATTTCAGTTGATTAGCAAAAAAATGTAAACTGGTTTCTAAATGTGTCTTTAGGTTTTGCAAAAAAGAAAGAAAATAATTGAGGGTTTTAATTGCATTAAATAGTCTGAGGTGGAAAAGCTTACTTAATGTACTGCTCTGTGGATAATGATACGGGGAAAATCGACCTGTTATGCTCATGTGTTCTGACTTTCTGTAGATGTCAGTAATAGAAGCACAACAGATCTCTCTCTTATTCATTAAAACTGCAGAGGTAACTGGGCGTACTCAAGCAAAGCCAGTACTCTAAGTAGATGCTGTGTTTCTGTATATGCTTCCAAAGTAGAAATGCTTTTTAGGTTGTTCCGTTAAAACAACAAAATATCAGGAATGCAACAAAAAAGTTGTCAATCTTAATTATAACAGCTCAATTACACGTACGTTGTAACTTGTGTTTCTAGTTTGGTGCCTGTATATTTAACTTGCGTTGCTGTTGTAAAAGTGTGAGTATAAAACACAGCTGTCAGATTAGCTAAAATCAGTGAAAGCAGATTTTTCCTCATATTTTGTGTTTATAACTACATATGTCCTACCGGTGAGCTACCATACAGGTTTTATGATTTTAATTTAATTTCTCAAGCATTGGCTTGAGAATTAAACCAGCACTACTGTCTGGAAAGTGGACTGATCAATTATTAATCAAGTAAAATTAATAAAATGTACATGTTTGTATCATGGTATAATGTTTTGCAGCTTAGTGCCAGTAACAGTAACCTATGTGCACTTCTCTTGAGCAGGTTTCCAGTGCAGTACAGGTCAGTGGTAAAAATATATACGGTATGAGTAAAGCTGGATGCAAAAAAAAATTATTCCAGATTTTATTTATTTTTGTTAAAGGTTTAAGAGAGAATTTAGATTCGGTCCCAGTAAGCATTTCTGGGACTGGAAACTGTCAGTGATCTTGCTGGGTTCTCTAATTGAACATACAGTCACAAGAGGAATCAGAAGTGAAAAACGCAGCTCAGGAGCCAGTCTCTGGGGAACAGATCAAGTGGCACAATTTATTAACAAACTCCTTGAAGCTCTGCCACTCTTTGCAAAGACTGTACAGCTTCAGCACCTCTAATTATGGCTTGTGCCATATCTGATTTTCTTTGGCTGTGCTAAATATTGGTGTATTTATAGCTCATCCCTAAATTGCTTCTGAAGCATTTTGCAACCAGGCAGAAGTAACAACCTGGGCAGAGCAGAACTGAAGGGATGCAGAGCATATGCAGTCACATAATAGAGAGTAAACTGGTTGACAGATTCCAGTGGGGCTGCAAGGGTGACCTTTTCAAGCAGACTGATATCTGGGATATGAAGGTTTGAGCGAGAAGTGAAAGAGAGACCAAAAATTTTGGAGAATGGAGGATGAAAGTCTGTCAGAAATGCACAGCTCCAGAAAGCGCTGAGAAAGGCGGTAGCCAAAAAGTCAGAACGGCAAGACCTGAGCCAGTTTTCCCTTTAATACCCTTATAATGAATAGCTTATTGAGAGTTTAATATGTCGTGTGCTGGAATAATTTAAGTGGACAGATTTATGTCATTCCTATGACTTTTTCTGTTTGGCTTGATACTTGTTTGAGGAAGTTTATATTTGTTTTTAAATGTAAGAGAAGCCATAATAATAACTATAGATGGTAGTAGAAACCAAGTTATATATTTTTAATTGTCTGTGCTGGCTAAAATCTATTCATTGGCCTCTCATGCATCCATAGACAGACACATGGCATATCCAAGCACTGCCACTATCAAACAGTATTACTTTCCACAAACCAGGAGGAGTAATTCGAACTATTTCTGTGGGGTTCCAGTCTTAGAAATATGATCACGTACACACACTACATTTCAAGTGAAGGTTTATTTGCTGCATATATCTAGCATTTGTAAAACTTTCAACTACAAGCATATATTTTTCTGGACATGCAAACATACATCTTCCAAATCCAGTCACCACTATCACCTAAACAAAACCATTTATTTCTGGGTACAGCTTAGTTGCACAGGCAGTTACTCAGAAAAGCAGTGGAAGCTATCCAGATTTTAAGAGAAGTCAGGAGGCGAGAGTGCTGCCCTGCTTGTAGTTAACCCCACTGCTTGTCCCCTCTTCTCTGGGCACTGGCAGGGCTGGGGAGAGATTCCCAGGCCAAGGTTTCCCATCCACGTCAGTAATTGCCTGGCAAAGCCCAGGGAAGACGAGCTGCAGCACCCCTGAGAAAAACATGGAAGGGTGGGCACCCTGCTCCATCCTGGGAGGCTATCTTATATTCAGAAATATAATGAAAATCAAATATGATACTTTCTGGGGCAGAAGTTGTTAGTGGTATTTCTTGTTCCCTAGGATTTATCCCAGGTGATAAAAATGAACCTTTGTTTATAGATCTGTATATGCCTTCATCTTACCAAGAGGGATTAAAATAGAAGCATCATTCAAGTGAAGATGTTCAATGAACCTTTATCTTTGGGGATGATGCAGCTTATCTATCTGAGGAATAATTGGACACCAGATGACAGGACAAGCTAATTTTATCAAAAGACTGCGGAATAAAGACTGCAGACTGTCACTATGTCTAATTCCATTTTAGGTCATAGTAAAAATAATAATAATGCCTTACCTTTGAAGTGGCTATTGTAGCCTTTATGTTGCAGATTACTAGCGTAACAGTGTGATAGAAAAAGACATAAAGACCCCTCCTGTATGCAGCCATTTTTATCAGAAGGAGATAAAAATGACCAGGTTGTGAAAGTAGTAGTATCTAGGTCATTGAATCAATCTTACACCAATTTATGACTGTGCAGGGAAATGAAAATAGAAAACAGACAAATAGTCTTTAAATCCTGTTAACAAATTACATCCATCACTCATGCTCACATTTCCTTCAGTTTTAGGGATATGAATGCCATCAGTGCTGAACATGACTTTGAGCTCATAAATCAGTTCTGAAACATAAAAATCTGTGGAGCTGTACAGGGAATGTTCCCAGAACTGCTGCATAAACCAGTAATATAGATATGTAAAAAGCAGATGAAGATGAAATATTTTATCTAGGGCCTTCAACTTTGGAGGGTTTTAGGCAGGAATGTGGTCATTGCGCTGGCTGGCAGGGGCAGGAGCAGTGCCATCTCTCCCATATTATTTCCTAGGAAGAAGATTTCTAAAACATTGAAGTGCTACTAAATTTCATTAGGGAGCTGAAGTGCCAATCTGCCAAATTAATTGAACCCACTAATGAGGAGCAATGATTAGTATTTTATTAGGAAATCTGTATGCATGGAAAATAACACTTTCAGTATCCTGTGTTGCAGAGAAATTCAAGGGAAATTCTCTGTGCTGCAGAGAAATTCCTGCTGGTAGGAGCTCGATGGATTCTAGTTACTGCCAGCGGTAAGCGTAACCAGAAGGCTGGTTCCTGTTGCTTCCCCAGGCACTGAGGGAAAGTGTGTTCCTGCTACAAAGGTAAAGCAAAAGCTTGCTGCTTTTTGCGGCTCCGGTTTTGTGTTGTGTTGGCGGCCTTGCCTCCTGCTCTGTGCTTGCGCGATACCATCTTGGGCTGTGGTTGTAAGTGGGGGTTCAGGGTGTTTCACGAGGTGAAACTGCAGGGCTTGGCTTTCCCCGGCTTTCCTCAAAAATCTCAAGCTAAAAAGTTTTGCTGGACTGTGTACAGTTAATTTCTGCCTGTTCATATGATTTCATGGAGGAATACACTATTTTTGGCTCATTTCTGGTCTCATTTGTTGCTTAGTTGCTTAAGCCCCCTGCATTTCCTCTTTCAAAGGCCAAAGGACCCTTGCAGGGAGGAAGGAGAAGGAGCGAGCAGGGGGTCCTGCAGTTGCTTCCTGAGCTGTTGAGCCTGGGAATGCCACAGCACGACCTGGCCAGCGCAGGGACCACACGCTGCAAAGGAGGCTGCGAGGCTGCAGCCAGGCTCATTCCTGCCTCTTTTATCCTGGTCAGGGCTCGCTGAGCCTGCCCTTGTAGAAATGAAGCAGCGGGGCCACCTGAAGGGCCTCAGGCCCAGGGGGGTGGCCGCCACTGCTGGGACCTCCCACGTGGCCGGCTGGTGCCCAGTGTGGGCGGCTGGAGGCTCCCAACTCATCTTCACAGAGCAGGAGCAAGAGCTGCCTCCGCTCAGGCTTCACGGCAGAAGATTTAGGTGTCCCATTCCTGGGAAGAGTAGGGATTTTGCAACATGCCCTTTAAAACCTGAGCATGTCCTTCCAACTTTTATTTTAAGCTTTTCCCTTTTAAGGAGCTGATGCTGGTGTGAGGCAGTGTGCTTGTTTTGGAAAAGCCCAGCCTAAATGCCCTAAAAGGGAAGAAGTTTGTGGCATAATGTTGCTTGTCACACCTGCATTCTCACTGTTTTGAAGTATAAACCTCAAGATTACCTGTAAATTACAAACATTTTAAATACAGATAAAAAGGAGCATAAATTATATGTATTTATAGGTTAAATAAGCGAACCAAGAGTCACCTTTTCCTCATTTTCC
Source organism: Rhynchotus rufescens (assembly GCA_032273925.1). NCBI lineage: Eukaryota > Metazoa > Chordata > Aves > Tinamiformes > Tinamidae > Rhynchotus > Rhynchotus rufescens. The sequence goes on from JAVCKT010023753.1 coordinate 11,199, forward strand.
TTTCAACCTCCAAACCCTCCTTCCCTGTAGTTTCCTGTTTCTATCCCTCTTTTTCCCCGTCTGCCACCAACTCTGATTTTGTGTGGGTTACTGCCACACAAGGAGCTCTCACAGGAAAGCAGATTATTGGCATGTTAAAATACCACCCAGTTCTGCTGTCTGCAAGTCTGAAATGGGAATATCCTGCAGCAGTTTTGTGATTCGGCTTAAAGTTTAGTGCAGCAGAAGCAGCCGCGTGTTCTTTTACAGATCAAATGCAGAGCCCTAAGAACAGAGCTGGCAGAGACAGCTCCCAGGTACCTCAAACACAGTGATGGATTTTGACACGCAAATCATTATGTAGCATATCTCAAGGGCAGGCAGCTTTGCTTTCTACTGTGTAGGTTTTTCTTGGTGGTGGTGGTAGTTTTGTTTTTTTGAATAATAGAAATGCTGTCTTATGAAGCTGGACCTAAAGGGAAGATGTTAGCATGCCGTGGAAATGTCTGTGCTGTGATACGTTAGCAAATCACATACTGAGGGTATATGCATAGAAACCCTTCATGCCTCTCCCTCCCCCTCAGAGAACCTTTTGAAAGGCTGGAAACTCTTCAGTTCTCACAAATTTCCTGGTAGAACACACAGTATTAATAATATGGGTAATAGGAAGCTTTGGGAGAAAGAAGATAGAATATTTGTGCTTAATCTCTTTCTCCCTTCCCCATTTTCATATGAAACTAATTCCCACCCTTCCCCATGAGTCTTGTTAGTGTTCTGCACTTCCACACACCTTGGGCAATAGTAAAAGGTCCTAAATCTTGTGTTGAAAATGTAATTTAGGAATAGCATTTTAGCCTCTATTTCTGTTTAAATGAGGTTTTTCTTCATTCCCAGTGGTTATAAGAATATTATAAGATAGAGAGTATAAGTGTGTCTCCGCCAGCAGACTGCTCTACGTGAGCTTTGCTGGGCAAGCTGGCGTACCCAAAGCTCCGAGCCGGGGCATGCCTGTGCAGCGGGAGCAAATAGACACGGAAACCTGGAAGTGGCCTTCGGACCAGCACGTGCTCCCTGGGCCCACTGCTAGGAGGCTGTTGTCACTGAGATTCCCGAAGCTCCTCTCCTGCTGTAGCTGGGACCTCCGCCAAGATTACTTACTTCTGCCTGCAGCTTCTTATTCTGGCAAGGAATTCAAAATAAGGCCTGGGAGCATCTTGCTAAGTGTTATTTCTAACCAAGTGACGCGTGTAGCACCAGTTGGAGTTGGTGACCAGGCTCACTTGACGTTGTACAGGTGCATAAACTCAGCGCTGTTTCCCTCAGCAGGAAGCAGCTCTGCAGGTGTTTGCCATAAAGGCTCCAAAACACCTTTGAAAGCCACAAATAGGAGTTATTGCCTCATTCTCAGACAAATGCTCTCTGCGCTAAAACAGGCTGTGTAGCCGGCATATTTTAGCACTCAAGTACAGCGATGCCAGTCCCTGTGATCTGAAGTCATATTTTTTTTAATTGTAGTTGCTGCAATATTCAACATTTCCAAGCATCAGCTCCTGCTCTCAGGTTGTTGAATTAGGAGTGTCAGCACCCATTTAGAAACAAGTTTCAAACACTTATGGTAGAGAAAATTGCTTGAAAATGACTTATCAGTTGTTTTACCAGTTGTTTTTGAAAAGCACAATGCTTGCATTCTTTATTATCATTATTTCTTTTTAAAGAGCAGTTGCTAGCCATCACTAAATTAAGTTATGACACTTGTTATTATCAAGCAGCAGGAAAAAGCTGGAAAGGGAAAACAAAAAGCCCACGTTTTGCTTGCTAGAGGGATGTGCCTCCATGAAGTGGCAGGAATGCTGAGGCACACTTGAATCGCAGCCCAGCTGCAGCAAGATGCTTCTCATGGTCCATCACAACCACTGTGCCATCTGCTTTTTCCAGACTGTTTACTCAGCTTTGTCTAACCTCTTTCCTTTCTGCTTTAAAAACAACAGTATTTTCACAGAACCAGTATTTTTCACTGCTTTGGCATATTCATCTATTTGTCCTTAACTCATACCACCTATTTAATTTTTTATCTAACTTTTTGCATGAGAGTTATCATACTAGGGACCTAACTGGAAATATCCAGGAGTGCAAATGATGCTGGTGCTTGACTGCCTTCCTGGATCAGCACTTGAGGAATGAGGTATTGGGTTGTAGTGGCAGTGAGTTTGTTATATAGTGCATCATATCTGTTTTAAATTTGCCTTTGCCTTTAAGTGTCCTCTGTGATCATTTATTATAAGAAAGCCTATGAGAATGCGTGGTTTATCTGCAAGGTACTATTGCTGACTTTGTAGCCTAATATCCTAGAACGTGTCCTCTTCAGTCAGAACAGTACTGATCTCCTCGTGCTACTCATTTATGTGGGTCGTTTGTATCATTGTAATTTGTGTTGCACAAACAGAGCCTAGAGAGAAGTCCCTTATCTCATTAATCTTCCTTCAAATGGAAGTGTCAAATGTCAGTGTCCCTGTAGTCCTTTGAACTGATTGCCCTGGAGCTCCTGCCCCACACTTCCTCTGCCTTGCTCTTACACAAGGAAAGAAATGAACAAAATATTTGATCAAAAAGGTACATTTGTGATTTGCATAACAAAATTGCAGAACTGTTTTTATATCTCATTTCTTAATGGTTCTCGGTGGGTTTGGAAAGGAATGGCACGTTGGTGCGTGGTGGGAGGAAGAGCCTTTGGGCTGCTGCTGCAGCAGAGCCGCACGGTCCCGGCGCTTCCCGGTCTGGACCCAGCTGCCGGATCAAAGCAGAGATGGGTTTTGTCACGCTCGTGGCTTGCGGGGCCACATGTCTCCAATAATGAACCAGCCTGCCCTGGGACCCACGCTTGCTTTAGAAGTATATCGCATTTACAGCATAACCTTGCATAAATGTGTGTGTGCTCTCGCTCTAGTAGTTTGCACTGAGGTTCTAGAAGGACAGAGCAGATGGAAACCTTATTTAAATTTAGAAACCGTGAACACCACATGCTGAGCTCAATGGAGCAATTCCAGTTGGTTTCCCTTAAATGAATTATTTTTAATGCTGGATTCCATTTAGGAGCTTTCGGAAAGCATAAACACTCGATATAGAGCATTTGAAGATACCTGTTTCTCAGCACATAGTGCCTCACTTGTATATAAGCATGAAAACGCATCCTAAGCAGATGAAATTTCACGGCAAGTTGTCCTGAAGGACGTTAACACTTCATTATTTATTAGCACCATTATGAAAGAAACTCCTGCACCGTCCCCAAAGAGAGAAAATCTGTCATGGTTCCCAGGAAAAGCAGCAAGGATTATCCTTGAAAGCAATCAAAGGAGAGAATAGTTTTTACCAACTTGTCAGTGGAGTTGCCATGGGCACCAGCCGGGAGCCTGGGTTTAAATGTCACATTTCCCTTCCTCTACTGTCTTTTGCTTTTCTTTTGCTTTATTTTTGCATTTGTTCCATTATTTCTTTTTCTTTTGACATGAACTTGCCCATATCTCTTTTTTTCCTAACGCACACTTCTTTCTATGCCTGTCCTCACACATTATCCCAGCCACCAGTAATCTCTTTAAATTATCACACTTCAAAATGTTACCCAAGAGCATATATATAGTTTTGAGTCATTAGCACATTAATGTTTGTCTGGCAAAGAATAAAAAAGCAAGGAAAATTGCATTAAAAGGCTGCCCTGGCTAAGAAGGAAGCAGCAGTAACAAGACGACGTAGGGCGAGCGCAGCTCCCCGTGGGCTGGCTGGTGCCCGCGTGTTTGGACCATGTGGCGCATTTCATCATTTGCAAAAATATTATGTGGAGGGGACTGGGAGAGGGCAGCAGAAGGAAAAAAGCCCGCATCTGTGGTAGCGTCTCTGCAGGGGGAGAAAAAGGCAAATCCTGCCATTTGTGGAAGGTATTCATGTGTTGCCGGCTGGCTAAACTGCACATCAATTGAATTAATGTATCCGTTAAATCTAGATAAAAGCTCCGAAGAAGCAGTTTAGAAAACACTTTTTTCTTGCCTTTTTTTCTTCCCTTAATTCCTCTAAGCTGGCACGGGACATCTGGGTCGGCTTTGTTTTGGTTTGCTGGGCTTTGTTGGGCCATGTGTGTCTTCACTGTCAAAACCTCCAAACAAGCCCAGCTGTCTTAAAAAAATAAATAAAAGATTTCCATTGGTGTTTTGCTTACTTGCTAATAGTGCTACATGTAAATGAGCAGGGCAGGAGCTCGCCAGTGGCTGGGAAGTTCAGGGTTCCCTGGTGCTCTTGGCTCAGGCTGTTAGGCCTTTTTGTTTGCTTTTTCTTTCCCTCATAAACAAAAACAATATTTACAAAATAAATCATAATTTTGTAAAGAGTTGAAAAATGGTGCCATCGCCTGGGTGCCTGTAACCTCCAGTTGGCCTCCAAATTTGTTTTGGAGAACAAAGATAAAACTCCTGCCAGCAAATTGTCTAATGCAAACCCTGTTTTTTGTTTCTGAGTGTATTTGCACTATATGCTTAACTGTAGTTGCACAGAATGTGGTAAACTGCTGCTCTGAGTGCCTTTGAACCCCTTTCCTGAATCTATTTGTGGTGTTTTCTGTGGAGGAGCAGAAATGAGGGATCACCCTTTACAAACAGGAAAAATTAAGATTAGGCATGAAAACATACTCTCAAATAGTAAAGATTAGTTAGTCATTGAGATAGATTTCCTAGAGAAGTTATTTTAAGTAATTTTTTAGTTATTACTTTTTTCAAAGCACGGTTTCAGAGAGGATCTTTTTTTTAAAGAAAAATTATTTTTTCCTGCTCAGTAGGAGAGCTGAAAGAGTGATTCTCTTATTTTATTCTGCTGTCTAAACCTAGAATAATATTCACCCTCCAATGTGATAAAATATTCTTATCTTTTAGTATCAGCTCCTTCCAAAAATCTGTTTTCATGTCTTATTGTACCATACCTTCATTTCACTTCCATTGAAGTATAATCTGACTCCGAAAGCCGAGTGATGTGTTGAAAGACAAATCTGACGAGCCTATTTCTTGATACGTAAATTAGAGCCAAGGCCCCCGTGTCTCGGTCCTGCATGGCCTGAACATGAGCGCCACTGAACATGAAGTGGGTTCTGCTGGGACGCCAGCATCTTGGCTGAGACATCCCAGCCCTTCTAAGGGAAGTACGTAAAGAAAAGCAAAAGTAAAAATTGGGATCGTCTATTCCAAAATTTTGGAGTCCAGAACTTTTATTTGTTTCTGTCTCTTGAAAGATATTTCTTTGACTCTGAATATGTGCTGAATGCTGGTGATTATATGAAATTTGTCATATTATTCTTCATTTCCAGTGGAAAAGAGGTAGCCTTCCTCTCCCTTTCCTCCTGCCACGGAAATTGCAGTGCATGTGGAGCCCTCTATTCGTGTAGGAGCCTTGGACCTCAGCCATGTGCGAGTGTAGAAATGCGGAACTGGGTTACCACATGGAAACATAAGGTTGACATATGAACATAGATTAAAATTTCTAAGATTAAGCTTATTGACAGGTTATTAGCAACAGCAGCAGCCAAAAAGGAGAATTAATATCTGGATTCAGCAATGCAAAAGAGGCAACTCAATAGGTGAAAGAATGTAACTAGGGACTGCAGCAGAACCATCAGTGAAGACACGTCAGATATATGTCAGTAACCTTAACCTGTTATTGCCTTAACCTGTTATTGTGCAGTGCCATTTATGTTAGAGGTTGGGGGAAAAAAACCTGCTAACAGCTTTGTGAAGCTGCAAGCTACATCAACAAGTCACCTTTTCAAGGGTATTACAAAGTCGCTCTCCTCTTTTGTTTGCAGCAGCTGGTATTTATCCTGTAGCAGCGCAGGAGCCCCTGAGGGGTGTTCAGGCCCTGCGGCACGGGTGCTGCCGCTTGTGCTTGGATGTGTTCTGTGAGAGTGTCAAGACCTTCAGCAGGGCTTGTCCTCAGGGCCGCGCCAATGGCAATAGGGCTCGGGGTTAATGTGCGGGGCAGGCTGCTCAGACCAAAGTGCTTAGCCTGAGCAATCTTACACTGCCTCCAAAATAGCTGGTTCTGTGAACTGCTAGCTGATACCTAGTGCAAATCAAAAATAGGATGAAATACTGCGTGGCTGTTCCAATACAAGGTGGTTGCCCACAAGCTCGCCTGGCTATCAGGTATCAACATGTGGAGGACGGCAGGGGAGCAACTGCAGCACCCTGTACAGGCAGGGAGGAGGGAAAGCTGAAGGAGGCACCCTTGTCAAATCTTGCTGGTCAGCAGTAAATGGCAGACAACAGCCTGACAGCTCTAGCTTGGTCCTGCCTGCTTGCTGAAGCTCTCTGTAATCCGAAAGGTTTGCATCGCGTCTCAGGCTGCCTCAGGCTGCTCCGAGCAGGCTACGGTCTCACGTTGGCCTGTGGCCTTGCCTGGCCAAGGGGAAGCTCTGTGTGTGCTGTGTGCCAGCGTCTTGGCCTCACCTAAGGGAAGATTTTGCTGAGACCTGCATGCGATGCAAACCTGAGAATTTTGGAAGTTCCTAGTCTCTGATAGTACCTAGCTCAGTCTTAGGTAGGAGCTGTAAGTTTTGGAACACTAGTATGAATAAAAATGATGGAGACAAAATAAACCACAGTGGAAATATTTGCATTAGCATATTTGATATTATAAAGTCTTAATGTCAGGACTGTGGACTTCATATTATCCATTCTAATACTTGTTTGAGAGCACCCAAGGAAAATAATTCCTTTTCAGTGAGTCAAGACAAGCTTCTAGAAGGCCAGATCTCAAAAAAATGTGAGCAGAATATGTGATATTAGCGTGCTCGTTAGAAGAAACATAAGGACTGTCCAATTGCAAAGGTCATGTGCTTTGGTATCCTATTTCCAGCAGTGGGTGTAAGCAGATGCTGAGGGAAGAAGAAAGGGCAGATTCTTAATAGTCCTTCAGCTGTTGGCAGTTTCCGAGACTTCTGAGGCTGCATGTGGCTTTTGTGTAGTTAGACACAGGATAGAGAAAGTTGCAGGATTTTTACAATTTCTGCTAGTCTCACTTTGAGCTGCATGCAAGCTTCATTAACATTCACAAAGTCTGTAATGCTCATATGTGAAAATCTCCGTGTGCAAGCAGAAATTCCGTATAGAGCCACTCATGCCAGAGGATTGATGCTCTTAGCTAACTGTGGATATGCAAAGTAAAGTAATAGTCTGCAGAAAAGAGAAGTTTTCTAAAAGTGAGAAGGGCCAGCTGTCATCCATGATCCGGGATGAACAGAACTGTAGATGCACTTCCTTTGCATTTAGTTTCATGCTTTTTATGTGCAGACATAAAAAAGACATGCTTTTATGTGCAGATGTCTGCACATCAGCAAATGGCATCATTGCTCCGTAGTTAAAAATTTGTTCATGTGTTGTGGAAATCTAGACTGCATGTGACAGCAGCTGCCATTCCTGTGCTGTCAGCATTATGCATATGGAAAGTACAGAAAGGAGAGAAATAAAAGCAATCTAAACTAATGGGAGAAGTGAGGGAGCAGAATCTTTGCAAGATTTTTCTTTCTGAGAAGCACATGAGTGCTTTTCGGATCACTATTTTTTTCCCATTGACAAGCAAAGCTTGAGAATAAATAATAAGTGCTGCTTAAATTAAGTGGCCAATTGGGCATGGTGCGCTGGATGTCCAGAGCCGTCTGGGCTCTGCCAGGGTGCCACTGCCAAGTGCACACGAGCCTGCACACGAGATAGCTGGGGCACAAACGAGCAGGGGGAAAAGTCCTGCAAACACCTTTCCATGCTGTTAGCTGTAGCATTTCACCTGTCTGAAATAGCACAGAGCGTCTAAGCATGGCTTAGTAGCTACCGATGAATAAATCTTAAATGTTTCTCTTTTGATATTGCATACTTTTTTTGTCTCTTCAAAAAAAAGATAGTTGTCAGCAAACAGAGAAGCAAGTTATTCTCATCCACCTACAGAATTTCTGTTCTAAAGTGTCCTCAGCTTCCCCCTTCTCAGCACAGCCCTTGGGTGGTAGAGACACCAGTCCTGAACTCAGGTGAGACTGTAAATCCAGTCGGTTGGAAAGGACATCAGCAAAGGCGCTGCACAGGCTTGCACCAGTTGCTGTTTCTTTCACTCTGCGTTTCAGATTCCCGGATTAGTATTAGCATCAAATAGTTTGAAATGGGGCTTTATTGCCTTTCCCTCTTCCTCCTCCTCCCTTTTTTTTTTGTTGTTGTTGTTGTTGTTGTTGTTTGTTTTTCTCTGTTCCTTTTTACTTTGTGTAAGAAAGGTCAGACCCTGTCCCTGGCTGATGCTAGAGAATGGGAACCCAGATGCCCCAGAGCTGCCCTGGATGGGGTGCACTGGGCACCCCGATGGCCTGCGTGGGCCTGCCGCTGGAATGCGCTGCAGACCAATGGAGACTGAGTATCCTCCAGAGTATCCACAGAAGTGCCAGGCAGGGCCTGCCTAACTGACTGTGGAAGAGCTGAGAGCTGAATTTTGGTTACTTGCCTGAGCCACGGTTGGTAAAGCACAGCACCTTTCTGCCTTCTCTTTCATCTCTTGAGGTTCCTAAGCCTCTGAGGTAGGACCGTCTCTCCTGGTGTGCACGTGAACTGCAGAGCAGCTTTGCACCACACTTCTCACCTTCTCCTCCAAGATGCCTTAACTTCATTTTGGACTGCTGTAATTATAAAATACTGTTAAAGGACTTCACAGTTTGTAAGAGAAATCCAGTTGAATTCCTCCCTCATAATGTCTGTGGCATATTTCTCCTGAGGGGTTCCGGTCATTTGGATAAACTTTGTATTTCCTTAAATATATTTTGCTAACGGTAATGTATGTAACAGGCATCTGGACACAGTCACTGATTTGCAAAACATGCTGCTCTGGGATGTTTTTTGCAGATGGCTCTGCTAGAGAGAAGAGTTAAGCCTGAGGGTTAAATCTCTCCTAGGGGAAGGAGAAGACTGTACGTGTCTTTCCTCTTTCTGCTGTCCGAAAGCACTGTGTAGCCTAGAGTAGAAAACAGTCAATCATTTTTACATTTCATAATGTGCTGTAGTAGTCAAGTGCAGATCTTAACACTAGCACCATTCAGTTCCTTATTAACGTAGAAGCCTGCTGCAAGCACTCATATATGGAAGGTAATGGTTTCACAAAGAGATAGTCGGCACTTCTGAGCAGGGCGCTCTGCAGGAGCATCCGAGCCCTCCGTGTCTGGCAAAGTTAATCGGAGGGGATCCCAGCGGCCACAAGCACAATCCTGCATCACTAGGAACGCCTAGAGCTAGTGGAGGGAGGTCCAGCCCTTCTTCACAAGGATATTTATGCCTTTCCAGGTGTATTAACAGGACTTTGAGCAATTAGTCAAAATCAGACCTGAGAGCAGTAGGGAGAAACAGGCTATCATGTGTGATGCTAGCAGTAGGGCTTTCTTTAAAAATATGCCCAGAAAACTATATAAAATAGGGCATGTGTCATACTCCAAATCCTTAGTCCTCTTAATCATCCCTCTTTGGATTTTATATGATACAAAAACTGCTTCTTTGCCATATGCAAGGCCCAGTCAGGGGCTGGTTTTCTGCTCCTTTGCCACACGCCTATTGCACTGTGACTGTTTTGAGGTCCCTGCAGGCAGCTTGTTTCCCTGTGCCAAGCTGCAGGTGCCCAAGGCTGAAGTGGACTCACCGGTGGTCCCCAAGGAGCAGACTAAGGTGACAAATCCCCTCCAACGTAGCGGTAGCTTCCTTCATGCTGCAGTGCTGTGCTCTGGCTCTGCAGGGGAAGTTACTGAGAGCGTGTCCAATGGGAATTCGTTCTCCTCTCCAAGAAGAGCCTAGTGCAGGGTAGCTTCCAGAGTCAGGCTCTCAGTATATCTGGAAGGCACTCTGAAAGGTAGGATCAGAAAAAATAACATTGCTTTTGAGCCCACCATTGCCAGTTACCTTAGGCAGCCTCAGATTAAAAGCTTATGAAGAAAAAAGAGCAAAAGGGCTTTAACAAAAGTCTGAGTTCTGATAGCAGTGGAAACTAATGAGAGCAAAAGCTTCAGGACATGTTGTGTACATTTCAATTCCTCGGTAATTCACTTTTTACCATAGGATATAAGAAAATAATTTTAAATGGCTGTTTTACCATTTTACCCTTCCTGGTGGTTTCTGCGTATTCACTTAGAATTTTTGGGCCAGCTTGAGGGAAAAAAAAAACATTTGCAGCCTTTTAAACTTCATCCTCGGATAAGTCCGCTATTTTAGCCCAGATAACCAGTTGCTTAGTGTTTGAAGACACAGACCCCTGTGAAACATAGCAGTCCTTTGACAACTTGATGCACACTAATATAGCACTGGCAGTGTGAATCAGCCTTTAGTTTTATATTGCATAAATAATAATTGGAATTCCTTCAGCCCCTAGAAATCATGATAGTGGCCATCTCAGAGTGGAAGACTTTAACTCCACTGAATGAAGAAGGTTTTTTCTGTCTTCAAAGAGCAAAGCAACAAAAAAAATGAGAATCTCTCGTTCCAGTAAAGAAAACACACAAATAGAAACAAAGATGTTTCCATTCCTGAAAGAAACTGTTCCTAAGTCATGATTTAAAATGTTCAATTTTCCAATAATATATATATGACATGTTTCTGTCATCTGCAGCATACTGAGAGGAAACCTTAAACAGCAGATGCTCCGTGGGACTTTTATGCTGAAGTCCAATCTATATGGGAGTGAGAACTTACAATGAGACATAATGTAGTTGTGAGACAAGACATCACAGGCAATTTCCTGAAAGAAAGAGTGAGATTTAATCACTTTGGGCTGCTTCTGCAGCTACTGCTGCGGTGGCTGTGTGTCTCCATCAAAGAGGGAGATGCTTGTCAAGATTGTAAGCAAGCAGGATTGCTGCCAACAGTTTGCTCGCAGACGGCAGATGATTCTCATACACCATTTGTTTTATTTCGGCACATTTCATCTTGTGTTTTGCTATCTTTCTAAAAACCACAACCTTTATGTTACAACAACAGGGCATTAACAATTACTGCTGCTGAAGTGCTGCACGCGTAAGCAGAGGCACCTTGCTAACGTGTTAGCTGGGAGGGCTCAGCTCAGTCATTGCCTCTGGCAGTTCGAAGAGCTCTAATTCTAGCAGTTTTAATTACCTCAGGGAAGTAGTTGGACAGTTTTTGATTGATAAAAGTAATTTTTCAACTTCTTGGAGCAGATAGACAGCAGATAGGCATTTGTATTATATCAGAAGGGGTTCACCCCTCCCTGAAAAGCTTCCTGGTGGAAAAAGACGTATAATGACCATGAAGAACTGAATTAACTCTGTTTCAGAACTGTCAGTCTGAGAAAGATGGGGGCATGAGGTCCACGTTATCTCAGCAGTCACATTTTCAGCAGCTCACGTGAAACACTAGCCCCAGTTAGCACTTGTGGTGCCAGCCTGAGCTGACACCCCACCACAGCGGTGCCGTGTGAAGGAAGCAGCTGGAGCCAGGTAATTCTCAGGCCAAAGGCAAGATGTGGACTCGCTGCCCAGCCTCTCCGGTCCATTCTGCCAGCCTACATGGTGAGCTCTGCCAGCCTCTCCTCAGCAACAGGTATCCAGCCTTCCTGACACTGTTCCTCCCTGCCGGGATTGTTTGGAGCCCGCAGTCTCCATCTTGGTTACAAGGTTGGTTGCACAGATTGTCAGTCAGGGCAAATTTGGCAGAAGCACTATAGGGATGAAAAGGAGAGACAGATGGGTGAAAATTACATTGACCCAGTTGCCTTGTCTGAACTAGATGGAAAATTGTATCACTGTCCCATCACTTTCCACTTATCAAAAAATAGTATTTCTGTACTAGTTCTATGTCATTTCCATGGCCTAAGGGGGAGGATGAAGTGCATCCTGTACAGAAGGCTCATGCGAGGCAAGCCTCCCTCTCACCACCTTTTCTTTCCTTCAATGCTTGCAGACCACATCTTCCCTTTGGCGCTGGCTTAGCGCGCCAGATTGCAGGTGCAGCTAAGGCTTTAGCTTGGCTTTCACGCTGCGCCCTGCATCCTCTGGCCTGCATGGGCAGTTATGGACTCAAACTTTTTTTTGTGATAAATGAAAACATGGCATAAGAATGTGTAGAAAGGTGTTCAAATAGGGAAACAAATGCTCTCAAGAATAGATGGAAAATAGCTGGGGGCAAAGGGAAGGACCATTATTTTATGTGATTTAATTGTCGTCAGCTTTAGATTTGAGGTATGTTTTTTTGCCTGATAGATTCCTCTGTTGGTTTCAATGAAATTTTGATCAGGTTATCTAATTACTGGACATCTGTAACATATGGGGATAGTGTTTTGTGTGTTTTTTAACAAATCAAAGCATTTTCTCCACTGCATATAATACAGTTTCATTAAATTAGCACAATCCAAAACAAAATGTGAACAAGACACTTGTTTAATATATCAAAAACGATTTAACTCTGCATTTAAAAAGGTAATAACATTTTTTCCTTCCATAAAATAGAATTGGTTCTATTTTATCTCTAAAGCTTATAGTGAAATGAAATTATTGTTGAAATACAAGCCAATTGTTTAAACCCTAGCCTTATACCATTATCAAAATGAGGAAAGTTCATAAGGTTCAAAATGATATTGTTATGCTCTCAACTTGAGGAACAAGCCACCATGGCACTGCTGAAATTATTAGTGCCACAGTGGTTGATATTGCCAGACCTCTATGTCTATGGGAGAGACTTGGATCAGAAAATAAAGAAATACACAGCTAGGCAGAGAGTGCCCATCTTTTAGTAAATGTGTGCTTGCAGGTGTTCACAGATGTTTACCTTGAGACATGAGGAATACGAGCAGATTATCTGAAGTCCGATCCTGGATGTGCCTCTGGCCTAGCACAAAGGTGCTGTGCTGGAGGAGCCCAAGTTCCCGCTGCCTGTTTCTACATCCCTTTGTGCCCACTGCTCATGCTGTGTAGTAAATGAGTTCACTAAGCTGAATGTACGCGCAATTGGCAAGTATAATATATAAACATGGACCTAAATTGCTGGAAACAAAATTTGAATTTGGAAATGTGACTATTTGTTGAGGAAGCTAATTTATTTGCAGTGGGAAAATGACATGCAGACCATCAAAACTAAATGTACAAACTGAAGTGCAAAGTAGAAACTGAAAATATCAGATAATGAGACTGAAGCAAACAGGCAGATTTAGGAAGTGTTTAAATTTGATAATCAGGTCGTTCTTTTGTGGAGCAAATTTTGAATTTAAGTCCTACATTTTAGGTATCTGTTTTGGGTAAGGTTTGTTCTCTCAACCTCAGTTCTGTCTATATAAAGTGGGAGTGATGACATTCTCTTTCCTTATAGAGATGGGAAGAGGATTAATTCTTTTCCCATTGCTTTGCACATGGAAAGTCCAAAAAACTGTTATCTGAAAATTTCAGACAGCAATCCTGTTATCCTATTACCCATTCTTAGAGGCAAGTAATGGGTAATTGGCTTCCTACTTACCTTCCTTAGATAAGAGATTTCTCACTTAGCTCTTAATAGAAAGATTAAGAGTCCTTGTTACTCCAGGAAAATAGTTGCATAGGAGGGGAGAAGTGAGTAATAGTGAACATAAAGCCGTGGTGGCAAACCGCTAAATCTAATGCAGGAAAGATATTTCAAGCTGTGAAGTACCTTCTCTAGCTTTTATGGTTGTACTTCTAATTCAGTACCAGTGACATGTTACTCTTTATCCTGCAAATTAGAATGAAGCAGCCCATTAATTGCATCCAAAATTTACAGGGTAACATCATGTTTTCCTGCCCATAAGGGTTTGCAAGACTCTCCTGTGAACTAGGGCAGAGTCTGTGGAGAGGCAGAGGGTCCTCAGCTTGACTTCCATAGCTTCCTCTGGTCAATACTTCTTTATGATTCCCATATACATTTCTCATCTTTCTTGCAGCCCTGGCCTGCTTATTGGGTGTTCTCAAGATTTTTTTTCTGTGTTACAAGTCTGTCAACTTTTTATTTGCTGGTGTCAAAGCCTTGTTTAGAAAATGGGGCAAAGCTAACAAGTAGAAGACAAAGGGAGTCTTTATAATGAAAATTAAGTTTTTAACCCGCCACATCTATATGCTAGGTTCATAATCAGAGGAGAGAAAACGCAGACTCCTCCTCTGATTGCCATACCCTGTGCACAAATAGATGGGATTTCTCAGCAGAAATTCTTTAATGCAGCAGCAGATGCTAGACCTATCTGATAATGTGTCCTAAGGAGCTGAAGATACTTTATTATTTGTTTTTAGCAGACAGAAGTTAGATGATGGTAGCAGTCAGTTCTGATACTCTAGGTGCTTCCTTTTTCTTCTTTTATCCAGGAAGCACATTCAGAAGCACTTCGCTCACTTCCAGACAAAGCTGGTGATTTCTAACTGTGCTGTTCTATAGAAAATCACATGTGATGCAGCATAAAGATGTTTTCTTTTCCACAGCCACACGGTGTTTCTAGATAGTATCTCTATTTATCTGTAGTGACCTTAAAAGAGTAATCTGCCCTTAAGATTACAAAGTTCAATAACTGTAAATCTTTAGTTTGGCCTCCGCCAGGCTCCCTCTGTACCATGCAGCTCTCCAGTGTCGGTTCTGGGCAGACTTCCTCTCTGGAGTGGACTCCCGTGGCCAGTTGCCGCAGGGTCTGCGTGCTTCCTGCAAACCGCATTCCTGTTGCTGCCGGAATGGGGAAGGCAACATATTCTAGATACTTCGTCTCTCCTTGTTTTGAGATCGCAGGAGCACAGTGCTTCCCCCATCCTAATTAAGACGCCTATTTGGAGAGTGATTAGGTTAGTAATACGCCCTGCAGTCCACGCTCCAGCAGCTTGAAAGCTCTACCGTACCTGCACGAACGTAAGACTCTAATGTAGCATTTTGATAAAATCCATGCAGGCCCTGTTGCAAACCATGCTTGTGCATGGGAGCAAGGAGCTCACAGTCGCCTTCACGGCCTCATCCCCATGTCCCCAGGTGGGGTTTGGTGGCCGCCACACAGGCAGAGAGCAGCTCCAGGAGGCGAGCGCTCCTCAGGCGCTGCAGGAGCATCTCCACACAGCCGCAGCTGCCCCTTGGTAAGGACCTGCCTCAGCTCTTCCTGCCTGCTGGGTGTTTACTTTGCAGCAACTCCACTGCCTTCTTCCTAAATTTAAAAATAAACCCTGTCAGTCGCTGAAGCAAGGCTGGCTATGCTTTTTCCTGGCATACTAGCAAATCTTTAAATAACTAGGACATTGTATTGGTGATGAGAAAAGAAGGCATTTACATAGGGAACAGGCTGCCAAACTTTACAAATTTCTTCTCCACTAGAAGGAAAAATAAAGCCTCTGGATTCTCCTAACACAAATGTAATGGTTGTTCTCTATTCCTATAGATATAAATATTTTCAGTAAGACCACAGGAAAACCATTGGTTATAATAACTCATAATGGAAAAGAACATTCAAAAGGCAGTGTCAAGAAGACTAGGAATACATCAGCGGGCAGCAAAGTTCAGCAAGTTACAAAGTAAATAATTATGGTGTGACCTGTTTCATATTCACAGTTAGCAAAAAGTAGCCAGAATCATCGAATGCGAACTGTAGGTCTTTTCCTCCCCCAGTTTTATTTTAACTATGTTTTCCGGCCATCACTGTGTGCCAGTCTTCACTGTAGGAATTGCTTAGGAAATAGCAATGTTCTTGCTGTGCTGGGCCCTGGTAGGAAACATGAGAAAGGGCATGTTCAGTCAAGGGGAATACAGCAAACCATGCCTCGGAGCTGTGGTGTTTTCCTGAATTTCAAAGGCAACAAAACCCCTTGAAAAGTGTATAGAGGATCCCCTAAAGGAGATTTCCTCCACTGTAGCATACCAAGATGTATTTTAAGAGAGAAAGGAGAAGTCTGCTTTCAATGGCACCCATCAACAAGAAGGTATGGCAAAACGCAAGAGGGTAGGCTGTGGACAGCATTGTGGGGAGCAAGAGTCAACAGCATCTGCTTTAGACTTTCCATTATAAAAACATGTGGAGCAAATCCTTACCACAGAGATATGAACATTTCATGTGCATCAGGTAACTAGTTCATGTTTCCTGGACTCCACAGGATTGAATTATTCTGCTATTTTTCAATTGTAACCTTTTCAAATTTGTGAGCCAGACACGATTAAACTATTCTATAGAGGAGATAAATGAGATATTTTTCCAATTAGAATGATTTCTTTAACTCATTAAGAAATCTGTCATTCTGCTGGGAAGGATGCAGGGAAAAATACTTCACTGTTAAGAAATATTGAAAAGTGCTGCATTTTCACAATAGGAGAAGGAGATTGCTAATAAAATTTGCAGATGATATTGAGTTGAGAGGGGCAACAAACACTATAGGAATGAAGAAATAATAGAAAGAAATAGTTCCTATTGAGGAAAAGTGATGCCCAGGAAATGCAAAATGAGAATCAACCTGAAAAAATATGCAAGCTGATGTCTCCTGGTAAAATGTTCTTGAGAATCATAATCAATGTCCAACAGAAATCTGGGAAATAGTAATGATTAAAGAGACCCTAAGGTGAAGCTAGACAAAATTAGACACACAACTGTGCAGTTTTGGCATAGGTTGTGTCCCAAAGATGGTCGTCTTGGTGGCCAAACAGCTAGCAGGCGCTAAGGGACCTTGTGTGGCTGCAGGCCCTGCTGCCTGGGCGAGCTCATGTCGTGGGGATGGGGACAGGGCCCTTTCACTCATTCTCAGCACAGACAAATTTCAGACAAATTCAGACAAATTTCAGACAAATATTCTTACTGATTGATAAGAATAAGGATTAATTTCTTATGATGTGAAACACAACAGCAACTTCCCTGATTATTATTTTCAATGCAGCCATTGTGATTTTCCTATGAGAAGAGAAATGATTAAGAAAAAATAGAGCCCTAAATCACTACACTGATTTTAAATGTATTCAGTTCATACTTTAGCCTTGAAGAAGAGCAATCATTTCTCTTTGTACTCAGATGGAAGGTTTCCTGCTTCCTCTTCCCTCTGCAATTTTTAGCATGATCATCTAGAAATCATAGCAATAGCAAAGAATTGCAATCACCAGTGTTATCATGTAATGCCAAGGCAGACACACACTGATTCGCTATAAAGGGATGAATGCACAAATGTTAGATCCGTGCCAACAAACTCCCAGGTCCCAAGTGGAAGAAAAGATCAGATTATAAACAGAGTTAAAGAAACACTCAGGTGTCATCCCCATGCTCTATTCTCAATCCTCTTGTAGCTCTAAAGGGTCCTTAGCCAAAGCCAGTTAAAATGCATTAGTTCAGGGAAGTGCTTGAGCAGGTGCTTGATGTTAAGTGTGGAGTGCTGAAGCGAGGTGGCTTCAGCTGCGATAGCCGTGAGCACCTTCGCGGGAGGCATCTCAGCAAAAGCAGATGTTAATAACCCGCTCAAATAACCTGCCCTTTCCTTCTCTAAAGGCTCAAAATATAATTCCTCTCCATAAGAGAAAAAAATGTGTTTAGACATTGTAGTCTCTTTCATATGAAGTAAAAAGCAATTTAATTTTTTTCCGTTACTAGTGCTTTCTTAACTTGGAGGAATACAGATAAAATTAGGATGTGCGCATTTAAATTTTGCCCTCCTCTTTACAATTATAGTAGGGAGCTGTTCCAATAAGCTTTGTAAAAATGGTAGCAGTCAAGGCATTCAGATAAGTGTTCTAAATTTTGAGAGCTGTATTTGCTTATCTTTAGCTTTTGCCTTGCTCTTATCTGGCAGTAAGGACGAGCCAATGTGCATCTCTGATTTACACTTTTTTTTTCCTCGTTTCAAACAGGAGAAAGAAATAAGATGCCAAAGTTTGGTCCCAAATATATCAATGTAAGCCTAGGCTGGAGTTAAGTGGAGTCACTTTGGAAAAATATTTTTGTATTACCTTTGTCCTCTTTTGGATTTATGCCTCCCTTCCATTTCCCTTATCCTACCACTTCATGTGACTCCCGCCTCTCTTGGAAGGGGAACAAGAGCCTCCCTGTAGCCTCCCAGTTCAGCACCACGGTGCTTGGTGTTCCCTGGATTAGG
>JAVCKT010023754.1:0-18063 GCA_032273925.1 Rhynchotus rufescens
GCCTCGCCTCGGTCCCGCTCGGCCCCGTTCGGCCCCGTTCGGCCCGCGCGCGGGGGGCGGCTCCGTGGCCCCTGCCCGCGCCCAGGGCGGCCGGGCCGGGCCGGCCCCTGCGGATCCCGCGGGGTCCCGCTTGGCCGGGCCGGGCTCCCCGGGCTCGGCCCCGGCGCGGGACCGCAGTGCGGCAGCGCTGGAGCGCCGGGAGCGCCGGGGTGCAGCCCCGCGGGGCCGCGGCCCCGGGTGCTGGGCGCAGAGCGGGTCTTGGCGCCGCAGTGAAGCGGGTTTCTTCGGGGGGCAGCCCGCAGCGCCGGAGCCGCTTCGCTGCCTAGCCGTGCTGGGAATGCCTGCTGGGAATGCCGCACACTCTGGGACTGCTGGGCACGCGGGCAGCAGCGCCGGGCGCGAGAGCCGGAAAATAGGGTGCTCCATGGGCACGGGAAATAGGGTGCTCCGTGGGCACGGGAAATAGGGTGCTCCGTGGGCGCTCCATGGGCACGGGAAATAGGGTGCTCCATGGGCACGGGAAATAGGGTGCTCCGTGGGCATAGAGGATGAGTCAGCACCTCGGAGGGGTTACAGCCTCGGGCCCACAATTAACTGCTGAGGCGGGAGGTGAATTCCTGCAGCCCAGATTCCTGAGCCCTTGGGGGCACGGAGCGTGCTGGGTGAGGGGGTCCTGCGCTCGGGGCTGCGTTTGGGAGCCCGCGCGGGGCTCAGCCCGGCAAGCAGCGAGCGCGCCGGGCCGTGCTGCGCCCTCAGCCCCTGTCCCGGAGCGGGCAGCTGTCCCGCCACCGGCAGCAGCGTCGTTCCCGGGGCAGGATGGAAGAGGCAAATGCCTGGTTTGCTAGCGGGGGTTGCCGCAGTCTGCGTGTGGGACAGGAGAGGTTTTGGAGGCTGTTAGGTAGCTCTGCTACTTGGGGTGCATCGCCCTGGGTTGTTTTCTTTTCACAGTTAGTTTAAGCTTATTGCCTGCTCAAAAGAATAATTGAAAGAGTTCTTTTAAACCAAAAATGATATAGAAATGTAAGCTAATACTTCAGTTTTTCTGCCTTTGAAGTTAATTCAGCTTGGGTCAGCTCTCTGCTTTGTGTGCAGCATCTCTTCAATTCTAGCAAAAAATGTGTGTGAGATGTCACGTGCGGCCTGAGTGAGCTCTGCGCGCACGTGCAGCCTTCGGCCTCTTTGGGAGCAGCATTTTGGGGTTGTCTTCGATGGAAACTGGACCGCAGCTTCACTTGGGACCCCCATGGGCAGCACTGGCTGTTTCGTCCTCGCGGGATCCTGCCTTCCTTGGGCGCCTCGTTCTGCAGAGCGCGGGGCTGCTGCTGCATCCCTCCTCCTCCTCCTCACCTCCGAGCTGCGGCTCCTCCGCCGACGTGGGGGGATTGAATCCTGGTCGTGGGCACTGGGGCGGCTCTGGAATAGTGGCTTCCATGGCCTGCCTGCAGCTCTGTGTTATTTGATACCGTTAATAAAGTCCTAGGTTCTGGAGCCATGTGGGTAAGGGAAAAATCTCGCTTGTGCTCTGGAAAGAAAAAGGAAAGAAAGGAAAGAGAACAAATCCTTGTAAACAGTAAAAAAGCTCAAACTTGTGGCTTTGAATAGTTACAAAAACAGGAAGTGAGTAAAAAGGGATCCTGCGTTTGTCTGTGCACTGAGATCTGCTGAGTTTTCAGGTGCGTATCGGGGGGTTGCTTGGGGGTCGGCAGCAGTGGGGCTTGCAGGCAGTGGGGCTGCCTGCGCTGCAGTGGGGCTGCCTGCGCTGCAGTGGGGCTGGCGGCTGCTCGGGGCTCCGCGGGGCCTGCGAGCACCTGCAGAGCAATTCCACATCAGCCGGCGCTGGCACGGGCTCCCTCCCTGCGGAGCTCGGGAATGTGAAGCGTGGGGATACAGGAGATGCTGCTGTGTGCGGCTCCGGCAGCACCGAGTGCCAGCGAGGCCAAGGAGCCCTGCAGCTGCCGAGAAAACCCCTGGCATCTTAAAAATGAGATCCAGCCCCCTTAGCTAATCCGGTGGAACGTAATATCCTAACTCTTCCCGAGCATGGCAGCAATGCCGGGAATGCTGCTGCCGGGCCCTGGCAGCCCCAGGTGGACACTGTGCACGTCTAGTGTCGGATGGAGCCAGTTCATCGGAGGACCAGGTCCTCCCTGGTGACTAAATGCTGCTCCTGGTGGGTTAAGGGAGGCTGGATGAGCAGCAGCTGGAGCAGGACATCAGCGGGGTGGCATTTCCAGGAGGTTGTTAGCGGCCGCGTCCCGAGGGGCACGGGCATCCCCCGGAGGCTGGCGGCTCCGCGGATCCCGCCGGATCCTTCCCGGCAGCGCAGCCAAGGGGCCTGTGTCCCGAGGCGGCGCTCGGCTGTGTCGGGCTCCCGTGCGAGATGTCAGGGGCTTTGGGGACGGGGCCATGTTGGCTGTGGGCAAGCGCTGGTCTTGTCCCGAGGCCACACAGGGATTTGCATCTCATTTGGGCACTGCCGCTGAGGGCGGCCAGCTCTGCAGCGCTGGGCTCGGGGAGGGCAGCATGTGGCAGCAGGGCCCGCGGGTGTCACGGTGCGAGGGCCCCTGTTGTGTCCCCCCCGACACCCCCACAGGCATTTTGAGGGGTGCTAGTTTTGCTACCAAGTGCATGTGCGCCATAAATACCTATCTGTGTGTTGTTATTTGACCATCTCGGAGCAGTTTGGACCCCTGGGTAGCAAGCATCTTTCCAGTGCAGGAAAAAGAAAGGGAAGCAAATGGTGTGGAAATGCATAGCAAATTGGGATGCGACGCACAGCAGGGCTCTCCCTGCTGCGTGACCCCAGCCCCGGGCAGGGCCGCCTGCGAATGAATCACTGGGAAGCTGCGGAGCTTCCTGGCGGAGCGGGAGCCACCGCAGAGCCTCATCCGCGGAGCCTCGCGCATTCCGGGGCCGCCTTTGAAAGCGAGGAGCCGCGTTCTGTGCGTTGGTTAAATGTGGGGCTGAAACAGAACGCCATGAAATTGCAGAAGGGGCAGGATGGAAAGGGAAGGGCTGCAAAGGAAGAACATGCAGAATTGGAGGGAGCTCCTGGATTATGTGTGAGAAGGGAGAGGCTGGGCTGGAAAATTGATCCTGGACAGGTTGTGACGCTGGTCTCCAGGGTAGCACTTGGAGCTGCCCAGTGTGTTCCGGTGCAGCCAAAGCTGAAAACTGGGATCTGTGCTTAATCAGCACCCTTGGGACTCAGGAGCAGCCGCCTGCGAGCTTCAGCGTCCCAGTTTTCTTCCTTTTGAAGCTTCAGCCTTTTCTTTATTGCTGAGCAGCATTAGAAGAGGGAATTCCTTCCCGTGGAAGCCACGCAGGCCTTTAAAGCTGAAACCGAGGAGGACTTTATTACCCCAGGGATGGGTCTGCCGGCACGCGTGGGAGGGAGAGCGGTTCCGGTAGCTTCGAGTGCCTTGACAGCCGTTCCGGCGAGTTTACCA
The DNA here is from genome assembly GCA_032273925.1 of Rhynchotus rufescens. Classification (NCBI taxonomy): domain Eukaryota; kingdom Metazoa; phylum Chordata; class Aves; order Tinamiformes; family Tinamidae; genus Rhynchotus; species Rhynchotus rufescens. The sequence goes on from JAVCKT010023754.1 coordinate 3,450, forward strand.
TCCAACAACGTGTTCCTGGCTGTGGTTTGTTATCAGCTGCTGCTGCCCCGCAGCTGCTCGCGGCTCTCCCGGCGGCCTCGGGACGTTGTGAGCACGGCGCGGGAGCCACCGCCCGCCGGCACTCGGAACTGCACGGGAGCCGGTGCCGGAGCGCTCGGAACTGCACAGGGAGCTGGCTGGTCCCAGTGCATTCGGTACTGCATGGGGAGCTGGCTGGTCCCAGTGCACTCAGTATTGCACGGGGATCCAGTCTGGTCCCAGAGCACTCAATACTACATGGGGAGCCGGTCCCAGAGCACTCGGTATTGCAGAGGGAGCTCGTCCCAGTGCACGGGGTATTGCCCAGGGACAACTGGTCTGATCTCGGCACGCTCAGTCTTGCACCGGGGAGCCAAGGGACTGTGTTCAGTGAGGGCTGAGGGAGGCCAAACCCAGGGGATGGGCTGGAAAGACAGGAGGAGAAGGGATAGTACCTTTGGGAGAGCAATTGCTGAAGATGACGATGGGGCAGCTCTTGTCAGGACTGGGTCTCTGCGAGAAAAGAGCTAGCGGGGGGAGAGGAGAAGGTCGGAAAGGAGATGTTCTCCAAGGGAAATGGAGACTGAGAAGCATGGCCAGACTTCTGGCCAGGGAAACAAGTCCTTCTGCTTCCTACTCTTTTCAGAGATGGAAGATTTGAAGGATTTTCTTTACTGTAAATAGAATTGTAACAAAGAAATGTTAAATGCTTTTTTTTTTTTTTTTTTTTTTCTTTATTCTCCCTCCAAGTAAATAAGAAAGCAAGCTCCTCAAGGGCCCGGGTATTGGCAGCTGTATGAGTTCAGGGGCACTGGAAATGTCTTTGCCAGGTTTTTGGAGCATATTGCAGAGCCAATTCTTCAGGCCGAATGATACCTTCACTGGAGATTTATGCCACAAAGCTCGTGTCTCGCTGAGAAAGTGCCTGCTCAGCCAGAAGCTAAATTCCCCACTCACAGCTGAGACAAAAACTAGTTGTTAGCACAAAGATCCAGCAGCAGGAAGCTGGTCCTGTGAAACTTGTCATGTCTGTGTTGTCCAGGGAACTTGTCCTGGAAGAGCGGCTGCAATGGGCACCGCAGCTCCCGCGCGCGGCGGAGCCCGGGCAGCCGGCCGTGATTGCAGCCTCCTTGTGAAACCCGGAGGCTCCGAGCGCCCTGAGAGCAGCAGCCTCCCGGCAGACCTCGCTTTGCCTCTCTGCTAAGGGGACGTGGTTGTAGGGCCAGCGCGGGGAGCCCCTACATCAGCAGACCGGCGCGGGAAGGCTGTTCTGCAGTGCCCTCGTCACTGCTGCTTTCGGCAGCCCCGGCGGCGCTGGCTGCTGCTCCCTGTTTTTTGCTCCGTGGGCTGTTTGCAGGCCTGACCCCCACCCCCGATATGGTTTCAGGCCGAACACTTTCTTCCTGTTTCCCGAGCCTGTCACGTCCCAGGCTGGGGGCACTTTGCAAGGTCGCCGTGTAAATGGGTGTCAGCTCCCGTGGCGCGGGGCAGTTGCCGCCGGAATTGTGGAGGGAAGCGGATCAGCAGCTTGGCGATGTGTCGGAGCGCGTCTCGGCACACTCCGGTGCGCCTGTGATGGGTGTCTGCTCGAGATGTGCCCTTCCTCTCCTCTGCACGGATTGCTTGTAGAGCTGCCTGGAACTCGGAGGCTGCCAAGAGAAGAAAGCATAACGGCGGTGTTACTTATTTCATGTAAATGCAAGCTTTGTATATAGGCTGTGTGTGCTCAGCATTGAAAGTGCCTGGAAATGAGACTGGGAATCATTTCTCCTGATGGATCTCCAGGCACAAAAGCACTTCCAAGGCAGGCAACAAACTGGTATCCTTCATTCCTGTGCACTCACACACAGAGCCACCAAGAATTCACCCCTCGGGGTGACGCTTGCGTTATCCCTGAGGTCCTTTTGCGCATCCCTGCAGTAGGTTACCTGTGTGGAGCCGGGGTCAGTATATTCCTCCCCAGCACCCCAGCATGGCAGCAATTCCCAGCAGCAACGGCAGCCTCTTGGCGGCAAGGAGAGGGGCGCTCGAATCTGCAAGGCCAAAGGGGAGCAGCGTTAGCTCGAGCTAACGAGCTGGTGTCTGGTTGTCTGGTTGTCACGGCTGGTGACTCCCAGGGCGGCAGGGCAGGGATGGCCCCTTCCCGGGGAGAGCTGCAGGGTCTGGAGCGGGAGCAGCCCCGGGAACGGGAGAGCGGCTGCCGCTAGATGTCAATGTTCCTGCAGGAATCGCAGTGCAGCCCAGGGACGTTCCTGCACCGCGGCCGCTGCAGCGCAGCCCGGGGACGTTCCTGCACCGCGGCCGCTGCAGCGCAGCTCGGGGACGTCACTGCAGCGCAGCCGCTGCAGCGCAGCCTGGGGATGTTCCTGCACCGTGACTGCTGCAGCGCAGCCCGAGGACGTTCCTGCACCGCGGCCGCTGCAGCGCAGCCCGGGGATGTCGCTGCACTGCAACCGTTGCAGCGCAGCCCGAGCGAGCCCTGGGCTCCTGTACCAGGGAAGCGCGGGCCCCGAGGGGCCGGTGGCCCTGTCCCCACAGAGTGCTCACCCAGCATGGGCTGCGTGACGTGCAGGGACCCGTCATGAGGCTCAGGGACGATGCCCAGCAGCTCGCAGAGCAGCGCGTACACGTGCACGCTTTCGAAGGGCTCCACCAGCAGCCCTCGCTTGAAGGCTGGCCCCACGGCGCGGAAGATGGTTTTCATGTTCATGTCCTCATTGTCGAAGCCGTGTTCCCCCTTGTTGAACTGCACCTTGAATCTCTGGAAGGCAGAGAGGATGTGAGTGCCCGAAGCGTCAGGCTGGGGCTCAGCACCCCAAAGTGCAGCCCCACGAAGGCAGCAGTCACCCAACAGAAGCCCTGCTGCATCTTCCACCCGCCACGGACGTGGGTCTTGCACACCCCATTCTGGTTGTCTGAACAAGAGAGAAAGGAAGAGCTGGAGTTTCTGTTTGCAGGAGGACTAAACGAAATGAAGGCACACAGCCTGGTAGGTACTGGAATGATGCAAAAAGAGAGAAGGATAGATAGAGGGAAAGACAGAGAGATGTGTCTGCACATGCGTCTTACCCCATGGATCACGTATCCTGGATCACTATACATCAAGAGCGGGGTGATACGGGAATTATTGGCATAGTGGAGTCTCTTTGGAAACTCTTCTTTCTTGTATACGTGTAACTTCGGGTGGGCGTTTTTCAGCACTGTATACACATGCTCTAGTTTTCCTTCTTTGGGCACCAGGAGCCCATTTGGTCCATAATCTAAGAGTTCAAACTGGATGTCACTGAAGGTGAAGTTTTCCACCGTCCGGAGGTGAATTTCGTCGGTCTTTATGACGGTGTCCATGCCGTGGTCAGACGTGATGATTAGGTTGAGGTTTGATTCGAGGCCGCTTTCGGCGATGCGTTGCCGCAGGTAACCCACCGTCCTGTCCACCTGGCTGACCATGTTCTTCCTCTCTGTGGATTCAGGGCCGTACTTGTGTCCTGTGGAATCTGGCTCGCCAAAGTAGAGGGCAATGAAGTCCAGGTTGTGCACCGTGAACCATTCCATGACGGTGTCGATGTTCTGCCTCCAGTTGTTTTCATTGCTGTAGTTGAACAAAAGTGGCTCTACCATCTTCATATTCACTTCTTCCCCTTGATATGTTGCTTTTCCTCCAGGGAAATAGATGGAGCCGGTCTTTAATCCCTGTTAGTGAAGACATTGCAGGGCATAAATCCACCTGAACTCTGCAGAATCTCCCTATCTTTCAGCGTAACCCACTGCTCATGTGGCCGGTTCATTCAACCCCATGATGTCTAATTCTGCCTCTAATGAGGTTTTCTTGCATATTGCCAATTAAAACTGGTTGATCAAAAACACTGCCTTTCCCAACATTCCCATGCATCTCATCCTGCCAGGAACAGCAGGTTTAACTTTAGAACAGAGCCCACTTGAGTATTATGTGGATTCTCCAGCATTAAGGTGTGCTGAACTTTAACCATATGAGCAGTCACCCTAAAGCCTGGATTTGGTGGGGAAAAGCAATATGTTTATGTCTGATTGGGCAGGTCTTGGTCTTCTCTCAGAGTCAGAGCCAAAATGTACCGAGCTCCAAGGAAGCCTTGCTCGGGAACGGGAGCTCAGCCCCTTGCAGATCTCTGAGAGAGCCTGAGGAGTGAGCTGTGGACCTCAGTGCGTTAAAGCTTGGGCTCATTTCACTCTTTCAAGAACTAGCTGAGGTTTCCTCAAGCAGGAAATGAATAACCTGTTTTAGAAATATCTTAATAAAGCTGAAATGCATTTTTTTTTCTTCTCTCTCTCTGTTTTAAATAAATGCTCATAATTATTCCTGCCAGAGCCTGGGGGTTTAACTTTTTGCTGTCTAATTAGCGCGCCGTTTGCAGCGCGGATGTCAGCCCGTGGCCGCTGGAGATGGTGCCGGTCGCTCCCGCTGGTGCCGGTGCCGGAGCCGGTGCCGGCGGCGCCGCTCACCTGCCGCTGCGCCGTGATCCAGAGCGGCAGGCTGCCGTTGTCCCACCAGCTCGCCACCCCCTGCGTGTGGTAGTAGGGCAGCTTCTGGCCCGTGCTGCTGTTGAACCACATGTTGTGGATCACGCCGTGGTTCTCGATGTACTTCCCTGGCGGGAGAGAGGGACGAGGTGGGGGTGAAAGGGGCTGCGCCCGGGGGTCTCCTGTGCCCACCCCGAGTCACTCACTGGTGCACTGAGCAAATGGGCAAATCACGGAGTGCAGCCCTGCCCCTTTTCCCCTTCCTCTGCTCCCCCCTTGCCTTGGTTTTGCCCTTTTCCTGCCCCTGGCTCTGGGCTGCCACAAAGCGGGGTCCCTGGCAGCAGCGCTGAAGTTGCCCAGGGAACGCCCATCCCTCACTTCCATAGGGAGTCCGTGGCCCTCGGGAACGTGACCCTGAGTAGCGGCTCCTCTCCTGGAAGCACAGGTGCACCCTGCAATTCCTCCAGCCTTTTTCTTCACATTTGGGCCCGCAGATGCTGCCTTTATTTAATCACTGTGGGTTTTTTCCTTCCTCTCTTTACAGAAATCCTTGTTAGGAATGAGACTTGTGCTTCATGCTAATACATTTCACGTCACTGTTATTATTCTGGTCCTCAAGACTGCAGTTACTTGGGCACGATATCCCAGGCCTCTTTGTATTGACACCGCCTCTTTGTCTGCTCTCATCAGCAGATTTCATTAGCACGTTGCACTCTTTTATCCCGAGGTTATTAATGAAACTCTTAAATAAGATGGGCTCCCCAATGGATTCTGCAGGAATTCCCCGTTACCTCTCCCCAGCCCGTAGCCTCCGTTCAGCGTTACCTGCCCTTGTCTTCCCTGCAGCCAGGTACTCACATCAGAGATTTTGGCCTAATATTCATCTACTTCTTAACTAGCGATTTCCCACGCGACATCATATCAAATACATTACCAGAAAGTCCAGAAAGATTAGATTTACTGCATCTCCCTTGTCTAAAAACCATTTATCTTATAAAAGGAGGCTCCTGATTAGTCTGGTGCTGTTTCCCTTTGATAAACACAGGTTCGGTTCTATTGCTATTTCCCTTTGATAAACACAGGTTCGGTTCTATCTCTTTCTGTGTGTCGCCCTGTCCTCCAGAAGAGCTGGTTTCTAGAGCTGTGCGTGCTGCCGATGCCAGGCAGCAGCCAGGGCTTGTCGGCACGACTTGTGTTACATAGAGCGGAGCCTTAAGCCCCACGTCCTGCAGCCGTCCCGGCTCCTTCGGCGCGCGGCCGGCGGGGACTCACCCGTGAGCAGCGTGAAGTGGCAGGGGCTGGTCATGGTGGCAAAGGCCGGCGTCATGTAGCGCGCCTTCACGCCCGCCGCGGCCAGGGCGTCCAGGTTGGGGGTGGCCACGTCCTGGTCGTAGTTCCAGCGAAAGCCGTCGAAGGAGACGAGCAGCAGCTTGCTGCGGCCGGCCGCCCGCGGCACCGGCGCGCACCGCGCGGCGCCGAGCGCCGCCAGCGCGAGCGCCAGCCAAGGGAACATCTCGCCCTCGAGGTCCTGACGCTCGCAGCGCTCCCGTTAATATGTGCCGGAGGGAGCGAAGTTCATTTCTTATCTAATCTTGCAGTTGCTGGTCAGGTGCGTGGCTCCGGCCAGCGCTTCGTGTCAGAACGAGCCTCGTGGGTTTTGTCTCACTGAAGTAGAGTGGCTGCGCTTCTCTGCAGGATCAAACACCAGACCTGTCTCCTCCACCAGTGCAATTTGGCATTATTTTAATACTCATGAGTGCAAGGAGGCGCTGATGTGCCTGCTACAGGCAGCCTATATGAAAGCTCCATCCACAGCGTGATGCTGTGCCGGCGAGCGGCCATCCTTCACCCCGTGCCATCCCCTTGTAGCCCTTTGCTGTGTCCCCTCCACGGCCCGGGCTTTTGCTGCGTGCTCTTTGCTTGGCAGGAGCCTCTCGGGGTGCTGCAGTGTGGGCAGTGGTTGCTGCGGGGCCTGGCAGGATGTCCCAGGCACGTTAACGGGGCAGGGCAAGGGAGCTCATTGCATGGATGGAAAGAGGGCCATGGGCTGAGATGGGACTGCAGCACTGAGGGGAACCTAAGCGGGGACTAACTCAGTGATGTCTCCTGCTGCACTCCGGTGTCCAAATCGGGAAAAAGCCGCTGAGGACACAGAGGTCCTGGGTAAAGGTGTCACAGAATCACGGAGCCGAGGGTCCCGCCCGTGCCAGTAGCTGGAGCAATGGCAGCAGAAGTGTCCGGAATGGCAGGCAGCTTTCAGGAGCAACGAGGCTGGAGCAGGGGGCTCTTCCCTTGGATCCTGCTCATGCCTGAGACCCCCAGGCGAGCCCCAAAGTGTGAACCTGTACCCAGGCTCGCTTGGATCCGCCGTGTGCCCTGAGCCTGGCTCCCCGCTGCCTCCGTGGGAGCTGCAGCAGGTCCGTGGGCGCTGGGCCGGGCTGCGGGACCGTGACCCTGCATCCCCTCTGCGCGCTGCTGAGCTTCGTTATATCAATGCTGCATTTTATCAATGTCTGCAATTTTTATGACTTCTCTGGGGTTTTATCATTGCTGATGAGTCATTCCTCAGCAAAACAGAGTTTAAGGCTTTTGTAGAGTTATGTAACAGAGGTTGACACGGCTCCCCCGGATCTGAACTTTCAAACTTTGTGTCTTTGCTCATCCTCTCTCCTCAGATACCCAATTCATTCGTTAGCCGGCTTCCTAGTGGCCAAGCCATCGCTCTCACTTGCCAAGCACCATCTCCTCAGCCCTGTGTGGGGTCAGCTGGCCGAGTTTCTCTCAGGGTGAGCTGGGCAGAGCAGACTCGTGTCCCTGCCCAGGGCTGTTGGGCCGCCGGCTTCCCGGGCTCCTTCCACGCGCAGACTTCCAGCCGTCCTCTGGCTGCTCCTCGTGCTGGGCTTGGGGTGCGGAGGTGCCCGTGTGAACCCCGGTGTGACCTGGTCGCTCCTCCCTGGCCCGCAGCAGCCTCTCCATGGGCCTGGCACCCCAGAGCACCCCAGCCCAGCTCAATGCCTCCGGATGCATCAGTGTCTCAGTGCCACCTCTCCCAGTGTCCCATGTCCCGTGTGCCCGGGCTGGACCCTTCCCGGAGCGGCCGTGTGTCTGGGAAAGCCGCTGCCAGCAGGGAAACGGACCCTGCCTTTCCCCCCCACCTCGGGGGCTGCTTCCTTATCAGGCTTTGCTGCCTGCCCCGGGGTCTGATATTGTCCTTTCCTGCTCCCGAGGACAGCGAGGGGCCTGCCAGGCGCTGAGGGTTTAAAGGGCTCGCATCATAAAGATATTATCATTTATCCAGCTGGGAAGCCCTAAGGATTCTGTGTGCTGTTCCCGGGTGAGTTAGCAAGTCCCCATGCCATTACTAAGAGCACATGGGAAGGTGCTGATAAGTTATCATGCCCTTCAGCTCCACTGGGGAGGCGAGAGGATAGAGAGAAGGAATCATTGCTCTAATCTCCGAGGAATACCTGCTAATAGTAGTGTTTTAAAGCACTCTTAGATATTGGGTATCTAAGGAGCACCAGGCACAGATAAGCAGCATTACCTTTGGCCGCCCTACCTGGAGAAACTATTGATCTGCAGTTATTAAGGCTGATGCAGCTGATCTTGCACCCCAGCACTCCAGGCTCTTATTCCAGGGGCAGATGTGTCTGAGGGTCTGTGGTCACCCCAGAATGTTCATTAACCACCTCTGCACACTGGGACTTTCTTCATTTCTGTGCCTTGTGGCTCTAAGTGCCTTATGGGCTGGAGCTGTCCTTCCTCATAGTTTTGTGCAGCAATCAACACAGCTAAGACAGATTAAGGTGCTATAAAACAAAAATCATGAGTACGGATCAGTTATCTGCCAGTGATACGACCTTGGTTTATCGGAAATTCAGAGGCCAAGCCCCATTTCCAGTCCTTGCAAAAACAGAGATGTCAAACACCCTTCGGGTGCAAACGCAGCTTCCCTGCGCTCAGCCAGGGCTCGCTGAGCTGGAGTGCTCACTCCCCTTACACAGCTCCAGCAAGGAAAGCTGGGCTTTTTTCGGTGTCCCTTTGCTTGGGGATAGGGGTCTGTGCTGGCTCAGGGTGACAGAGACTGGATGGTTGCAGGTTTCAGGACGGAGAGGCTTGGATTTTGCTTTCTTTTTACACAATAACTGCAAAATTCTCAGGGATGCAACATGCAGGCCACCACCTGAAGTACTTGAAAGCCAGAAACTTCACACTTTGTCACACTTTGGCTCCCAGGAGAGCTGCATGAAGACACTGGTTACCCGCATTCCTGGGGCTACTTCCTGGTAACGGGATTAATGAGGAGGCACCTGAGCAAAGCTGCACAGGTGAGAGCTTGATGGCAGGCAGGAAGGGAGGGGTCCTGGGTGTTTCATAGGTGCCTGGCGTGGGGGTTGCTCTGTTTGCTGCAGTGGGGATGCAGCTGCAGAAGGTGGGACAACCAGCTGGATCCCAGCGTGCTGGAGCTGCCTCGGAGGAGGTGAGAGGGGTGTCCTGGGCCCTTGGGCTGTGGGCAGGTGCTTTCCCTAGGACGAGCCTTACCTGCAATCTTCTCAACTTCATGAGGGAAGGTCCCTCTTCCCTCGTGTTTTTCAGGGTATTGACTTAGGACAAAATTACAGGCTGGAAACAGCAATGTTGTATGCTAATGCAGTGGATGGATTGATGGAAAGCAAGTGTGTGCCAAGGATTTGGGATGCAGGGTGAGAAAGTGCTGATGCTAACCTGCAGGTCTGGAGCAGAGCAGCAAGGAAAGTGTGTGGCGTGTGTAACCCAAGGCAGCAGCAGCCCCGGGCTTGGCCTGCTCCCTGAGGCAGATGGAAGGAGGAAGGTGCTCAAGCCAAGTGCCTTGGAACAGGGACAAGGAGGAGAGCTTGGGCTGCCGCAGGGAGAGCAGCAGCACTGCTCGGGCAGGACCTGTGTGGGTCCCTGAAGGCAGGAGCTCACACCTCGGTGTGCACAGAGTGCTCTGAGAGCCTTGGAGCTGGGCAGGAGCAGAGAGGAGCTGTGGCTTTCAGTGCACCGCAGCCCTGGTGTGAAGACCCCCATTGCCAGCAGGCTGCGGGTGCAGGGTGGTGACTGCGGTAGGGCTGGTGGAGCCGCAGTCCCCCTGCTTGCTGTGCACCCTGCAGAGTCCCCGCACCTTCCAGGTCACTGCGCCGAAAGGTGGGTTGTCACTTGGCTTTGAGCACGGGGAGGTGGCCTGCTGCTTTGTGTCATTGCTAGCAACGTTAATCCATCTCTGCTCCCAACTCCCCGAGTGGTCTGTGCAACCGGAGCCCTGCTTGGAAGAGCTGCTCTTCCTGGCACAGAGCAGAAGCAGCCTGGGGCAGTGCTGGGGCTTCCTGCGTTCCCCCGGGCACAGCGACGAACACAGTGGTCACGTGCGGACAGACGTGCAGCAGGGACAGACGTGCAGCAGGGACAGACGTGCAGCAGGGACGCAGGTGCTCCGTGGAGGAGCCGCTCGCTGCGCTGCCCGCCGTGCAGCCGCGGTGAGGGGCTCTGCTGCAGCCTGGCCGCCAGATGATGCTCTTCTGCCGCGCCGCGGAGCGGGGCTGGGGGCGGCAGCCCCTGCTGCTGCCGCTGCCCCTTTCTGGGGTGGTCTGGGCTTGGGTGGGGAAGTGCCCACTGGCCGCTGTGGGCTGCGTGTGGAGCGGCGTGGTGGGGACAGTGCCTGAGCATCGCCAAGGGTGGCTGCTGGGGCTGGACGGGTGCTGCGAGAGGAGCTGGGGAGGTACCGCACTGCCAGGAGTGTCCTTCCCCTTTGGATGTTTGCCTGATTTTCTATTATCAGCTGGGATGGGACGTTTGCCATCTGCCTCTTCTAGGAGATATTGTGCTGCTGGGAGAGCTGCTGAACACAGCCAGGCTTGGTCGGGTGTAGGGGGAGGTCTGAGCCCTCCTGCAAGAGGGAGACATTTGGAGCTACCCAAGGACAATACCGGAGTCTAGAGCAGGGGGTCATATCCTGAGAGCCCCTCCGTGCCTGGATCGCCAGGTGGCTGCCCCTGTGGTGCTTGTTGGACTTGGGAAGTGAAGGAAATATCTGAATTGCAGCCTGCAGCAGGCAGGATTAGGTGATGTGTAAGGATGGAGCATGGCTCCTGTTGCAAAGCAGGGATTGGGGACCATGACCTTGACTCTAGTGGGAGAAAGGAGCTTTTCTCACATCCTCTTCATGTGCATGCACTTGGAAACTCTGCTTTAAGCCCAGCTCTGGCCATAGGAACTGGCACAGCATCGAAGCCTGGAGTGGAGCAGCAGAGGCCAGGAGCAAGGCTGAAGGCAGCAGGGAGCTGGGCTGGCTGTGGCTCCGTGGATGGGTCAGGCTGGCCCCAGACTGGGTGTCGATGCTCCCCCAGGCAGCAGGGACTTGCAGCCGGGGCTGTCAGCTGCACCAAGACCCAAAGCCCATTCCCAGCCTGGCACTGTCTGCTTTTCTGAGTAGGGAATTGCTCGAGGGTTGAAAATCAAGCCTCTCTGTCCCAGGAAGGCCCCGTGTGTGGTGACTCAGCCGAGAAGTGGCACCAAGCAGACGGTCTCCAACTCCCCAGGTCAAGGTGAGGGCCTGGGCAGGCCCTGACACAGCAGGAACTCTGCTTACTTGGGGCTGATGTGACACCTTCTTGGGTCACCACACACACGCACTCAGTAGCTGAGCTGTTCCTCTCCCTAGGCTGCGCCTTGCAGCGAGGAACAGTGCTGAATTCTCTGCAGCTTTTGGCCCGTGCGCTGTTTTAGCCGTGGCCCCTTGCTCTTTGCATTAAAGTGAGCCTTGCAAGGGCTCTAGTCTTTTCCTTGTCGCTGGAGGTCCTGTCCCTCTTGCACTCAATATTGTTGCTGTTGCTCCTATTTGCTCCCGAGTTCACAGCTGCTATTTGTGGTTTGTCACTAGGCTTGTCTCCATGCCACTGTCCGAGCTCTTGCTTCTGCTCCCTAAGGGGGGAAATCAGTGGCCTGAGGAGAGGGGCAGGGTCTCCCCATCTCCCGTGGCTGCAGCCTGGCTCTGCTCTCCACTTGGGACCCTTCCTCTGCTGCTCAGTTAAGCTCAGTATCGACCTCTCCATCTGAGCCCAGGGCTCTTTCTCAGCTTTCTTAGCTAATGGCTGTGTCTGCCTCCCATTGATCCTCAGCTGCAGAGCTCATTGATTAAGTACATTTCTTATTATCCTTAATAGTATTTTACTCCTCTCTGTGCTTACCTCGAGGCAGATGCTCGCCCTGTGCTTCTGCCCGCCAGCAGGAGCCGGAGAATTCCTGCGCTCGGAGAAGCGGCCTCCCCTGTGCCCGCCCTGCTCCGCTCCCTTCTGTCACCACACCTGCTTCCTCCTTCTGCCAGGCTGGCCGCCTCGCTCCCGCTTTCCCTGCTTGCCTTTCCTGCTGGGCCAGGACCAGCCCTTTCCCTTCTGTCTTCCAGATCTTTATCCTTTGGTGCCCGCTCCCACCTCCAGCTCGGAGATGTGATATTCCCTGTCCCCTATAAGAGGATAAGCGACAAGGCAGGTGTTATTTCAGATGCAAGAGGGGACCAGGAGTCCTCTCGAACAGCCGCTCGTACCCTGCACAGCTCCTTGCACACCCTGATGGCACTGAGCTCCCTGCCAGGCTCCTGCCCTTCCCATCCCAGCTGAGCCTCCTTCCCTGCCCTGTGTGGCCTTTCTGGAGTGACCAGGCTGCTTTTTTGGAGCATCTTGACTGCCTGTCTGGGCTGCAGCTCTCACAAGGACCCAGTCACTGCAGCAGCTCCGGTACCTCTATGCTACCCTGTGCCTTTTATTTTTAGGGGGCGATCCCCCCCAGCCAGGGCACCACGTTGTCTGGCCTCCCCCCACATGATCACCTTCACGCTCAACACGCAGTGCATGTTGCCTCGCTCTGCCTCACCTCCTTTCAACTCCCTTGCATGCATCATTCAAAAGCCATAACATTATTGGGCATAAAATATTTACTTAACTGAGCTTCTTGCAAATATTCCCCTCCATTATTTTTCCTCCTTTTGGGAGCACCACTGTGCTCTCAAATGGCTTCTTTTAAATAATACAACAAGAACATATGAACACCCAGTTGTCTTTTTCTTCTCTTGAAATACCCATAAATATAACGGTGCCACCAGTCCATTACAGCTGCAGCAGCACCATGGCATAGTAACACAGGACCAGCCTGCACGACTGCCTTGCTTTGGAGAGGGACGGGTAGAGATGCTGGAAGGGCTTTGTTTGGGAAGGGAGCATATATGCGTGAGAAGATGTGACATGAAGGGCATTAATATTCATTAAGAAATGCTCCTTTCCAAAGGGATATCTGAAATTTAACAGAGGGAATGCAAGCGTGAGCTCTCCCAGTCAGATCACAGCTATGACCCTGGGACAACTGCTCTGATCTAAATCCCTGATGGCAGCTTAAATGGTTGGTCCTGGAGAGCCCAGCCTGAGGAGCTGCGGTTCCCACGGAAGGCAGCAGGATGGACAAGTTCTCAGCATCCCTTAAATAGCAGTCCTGAGATTCTGGGGAGCTCGAGGCCGTTAGAACTGAACTGGGCTCTTAGGGAAGCATAGATTTCGGATGGTGAGCTGGTTCCCACTGGGACTGGGGTTACTGGACTGTACAGGTGCAGCGCGTGGCACTCGGAGCAGCGGGAAGGGCCTGGGCTGGACCTGGCTGTGGGATCTGGCGCTGTGATGGGGCTGTCCCCCCGGGCCCCCCGCTGTCCCCGCTCCGGCTGCGGCGCCGCTCGGCGCTGTCCGCGGTGCTGACTGCCCGGCGCGGTGCTCCAGCCTCCCGCTCCTCCCGAAATTCCTCCCGAAATTCCTCCCGAAATTCCTCCCGAAATTCCTCCCGAAATTCCTCCCGAAATTCCTCCCGGTGCTTCCCGCCCTTCAACGCACTCCAGCGGTGTTTCAACGGCACGTGCCGCTGCTCCCTATTGATCCGGCCGTTTCTATCAATACGTGCCCAGAGGCGCAATCCTCTCCATTCCCACTCTGGAAGGAGGAAGGGGGTCGTGGTAGGGCAGACCAGGAGCCTCCCTCTGGCCCCAGGCAGCCAGTGTTGCTTGGAAAGGCTTGACTGATTTCTGCTGTTCCTGCCACATTTTCACATTTTTTTCCCCCTTCTCTTGAAGTTATCTCAGAGGGAGAAAGAAATTCCAATGGAATGGAGAAGCTGTGAAAAGAGAGAGCCTTCTCTTAAAGAGTGCAGGGCAGGGGAACGGCTCTGTGCTTGTATGTGTCACTGTCATTGCCCTCGTGTGGTCTGACCCCTGGGATTTTGCTGCCTATAAAGAACTGGGTATTTAAATAAAGTGTTCTCTGAGGAGGAGGTGGGGACGTGTGTGAAGTAGTCCCCTCCACGCAAGAGAGCCGGTCTATGGGTCTGTGAGTTTAGTATCTGCCTAGAACAGTCTCCTCTGCTTCCAGTTATTAGCAATATCTGGGACAATAAAATCTAAGGTTGATTGGACTGAGTTGTGGAAGAATCCTGCAATATAAGTGACTGGGTGGTAAAATGGAAGATGAAATTTGATTTTGCTGAGTCCAAGTAACACAGATGAAAACACATCCTTAACTATGCAAACATAAAGTAGGTCTTTAATATTTACTGTTCAGGAAAAGAGATTTTTGCAGCCACTGTGGACAGTTCTATGAAAATGTCATCTTAGTGCCCAGTGTCAGTCAAACAGGGCAAGCTGATTGCTGGTGCTTCTTCGGAAAGAGGCTGAAAATGAAACGGGCAGCATCATTACACCGAGGTGTAGTGCACAGTGTCGCAGTGCAAATGCTGTGCGCGGTTTCAGTTGCTCAGTCACAAAAAGGAAATGGTTGATCTAGAAAGGTAAAGAGCAGGTTGACAGGGTGATCAAAGGCACAGAGCAGCTTCTGAGACTGACAAATTAGGGCTCTCTTGGTTAGAAAAGAGGCAATAGTGGTGAGAAATGGGTAGAGTTCTGTAAATTCAGGAGTGATATAAAGATGATCAATAGGAAATGAATATTCACCTTCTCAAATAGATGCATTAAATGAAATGATCAAGCAACAGGTTTAAAACAAGTAGGATGGTGTTTTGTTTTTTTTTTTTTTTTTTTTTTTTTTATTAATAATTA
>JAVCKT010023755.1:0-16143 GCA_032273925.1 Rhynchotus rufescens
CAGATTATTCTCACAACACTTACATCACTGTTCACCTTAGATTTCACACAACACACCCTTTGCACACACTTACTCATTGGTATGCTCATTTTCCATTTATATCCAAAAAGTTGTGGCCTAACCACAAAAGAACAGAACCTTTACTCCAACTCAAAACACAGACTGATTTTATGTAGTCTCTAGCTTACTTTGTATCCACTGTATTTAAAAATAGAAACAGAAAGGCTGGTTTTATTAACTGGTTGATCTGACCATATTAAGTATGTGGGAGAAATGATGGCAAATTCTTTCCTCGGGCGGCAGAGTGATGCCATATTTTGCAAAATATGATCTTCAAAAATCAATCTTTTTTTTTTTTTTTTTTAACTCTTTAGTAAATTTATATTTCTCTGAATTAAACTGGAAAAACTGCTTGGCATGAAAATAATTCTTCTAAGTAAATTTCTGCCTGGATGCTTGTAGTAATATCAGTGCAGATTTCATGAATATGTTTCATTAAGAGGATTTTCATTAGGAATAAGTATAAAATTTGTTAATATGTCAGACTGAGTACGCCTGTAATTGCATCCACAGCTTTTTTGGAGCCATCTATTTTTCCCTCTCTCCTTCTTTCTATGCCTGCATTAATAAATACTTCTAAACCGCCTGTTGGGTAATAGTTTGGCACTCTTCACAAATTACAAAAAAAAAAAAAAGGAATTAATGTTTTCTTCTTGTTTATTCAATCCTTTAATCTTTGCTTGCTTTACTACTTTTACTTCCTAGCATATTATCTCTGTCTGTTTTTTTGGATAAACAAGTGCCCAGTTGGTTTCTAGCATGGGGCCCCAGCCACACCAGTGGGCTCTCCCATGCTCTTGCCATGGCACGCAGCAGCTTGGAGCCCTCTTGCCTCTGTCTCTTCCATGCCCGTTGCTGATGCTCACGTGGCCCTAGCTTGGTCCCAGCACCCAGCTTGAGCTTGCAGCACCCACCACTGCACCCACTTGTGATGGAGTCTCCTAACCTCGCTGAACCAATGCAGGTGCCACCACAAGTAGAGTCCCAAACTGCAGCAAAGGCAACTTTCAAGCAAGGGTTCATGGATCTTTAATGCTGTTGGAGGGCAACTCTGTTCAAAGTAGGATCTGACTCTTGCTTAATGGCTGTGTGGGTGTCCTTGTTCTGTGTCCGAGGAGTCACTCAGTGCTCTGCGTGCAATCAAAATTTTGCCCGAGCGCTCTCAAACTTTGCCATGTTAGTGACATCCCGGGGATATCAGGAGAAACCAAAAAAGTGAAAGCTGTGGAGGTTCAAGCATTATTCTCCTGGTGAAGGATGGAATCCAGAGAGAACCTGGAGCTAGAGTGAATAAATAGATTTCTTCCTTTCAGTTACTGCTTATCTTAGTATTTATTTCAAAACTGCTTACTAATGAACAGAATACCTTCCAAGAAAAGGTTTGTTTTTGATTAAAATATTATTTTTACTATATAATGAGGTTTTTCTGTGTTTTGCTTTTTCTGAAATTCATGAATTTATTTGCCTGAGATCGTAGTGATGAAATTGTTGTCACTGAAAGTACCACTTTGGCAGTCTTTCCAAAAGCACAACAATCACATTCCATTATGTTTAGGAACAAATTGTTCTTATAAATATTCCTGTGAACTCTGTAGAAAGCAATTGAACAGCATTCACAAGCGAGGGAGTTGATACTTCACTCCTAAAAGTTCTTAG
This sequence comes from Rhynchotus rufescens, assembly GCA_032273925.1. NCBI lineage: Eukaryota > Metazoa > Chordata > Aves > Tinamiformes > Tinamidae > Rhynchotus > Rhynchotus rufescens. The sequence continues at coordinate 1,717 of JAVCKT010023755.1, forward strand.
TAATAAATTTAATAATATTATAAAAAGAAAAGCCTTATTAGGAAAATTTAGGCTTCAGTAATTTGGATGAAAAGTAGCATTCCACAACTGGAAATTTTCTGTGATAAAGTCCTGCCTTTTTTTTTTCTCTCTCTCCCCAACCAATTTGATAGTCTTCAGATGAATAAATCAAAAAGAATGTCAGTGTAGGGAACTGATTACATGGAATTTTATAGAGAAATATACAATGGATATCGTTAAAATGTACCTCCTTTCTTTATTGAAATGCATGTGATACTTCACAATGGGTAAAAGTTATGAATATTAGAGTATATTTGATTTTTGCTTGTTCTAAAATGTTTCTGTATTTTTATTAGAAGATAAGCTTTCCACAAACCTATTAGCCAGTGTCTGGGAAATACATATAAAAAAGGCAATTACTGGAGGAAAAAAATGTAACTTAACAAGGAGATCATCTTCAAATCAGACAAGTTTTGGGGAAAAAAGTATAATTACTTTTTTTTCCATTGTGAGATTTTTACGTTTCAGTACTTCACATCTCAAGAGGTTTACAAAAGAAAAGAACCTTAGAGTAAAGCGGATGAAAGTTCAGTCTGGAATTGTGTGGTTTTTCAGGGCCACAGATGGGCTCATAAAATGTGCTTGTGATTTTATTCTTTTGCTGTCAATGTGTCCTTTTGAGCAGGTTTGCTAAGAGAAATGGTTTCAGCAGAAAATGTTTGTTTCCAGAAGCAGAGAGGCAAGAGAAAGACATGGAGAAGAGATAGTCTAAATAGATAAGGTTTCGCCTCTGAAAATGTGTGCACCTAGCCTGAACCATTTGAATGACTCATGACAGTTCTATGTGCTCAGATTAGGCAAGTGTCTAATTCTACTGGCCTGTAGGCTTAATTTAAGTGCCTGCACATAATAATTTGGCAGGAGTAATCTTTGTGACTTGAGTATTTTGAAAATAGAAATTCTGCAAACATTGTCTTGACTTTGGAAATTTTTCATAGCACTTACTCTGGTTTGATAGAGTCTGTCCCAAGTGGAGTAGGTAGTTTGATAGTCAGATAAAAGCATAAAGATTGCCCAAGTTTCTTTGCTCATAGTGAGGAGAAGTCATGCAATTAGGACCCAGTATCACTGAACTGCCGCCCACCTATTTTTCATTGTTCCTCCTATTTGATTTTAAAAACATAATAAATTGTGATTTTTAGAAAATAATTTCACTGATAGAAACAATCCTCTAATTTTCAAGACTAAGATGAACTCAGATGAACAGCATTATTACGGCAATTTTATTTTTGCTCAGCACTCTAAGGAATGTGAGGCCCCTGCTCGTTGAATGCTGATCACAATAGTTGTAGAAGACCAGAGCCTAAACATTGGGCTCATGTGGTTGACACCTGGGCATAAAGCTGATGGATCTGAGGAGCTGGGAAAGAAAGATGGTCTTATGGGTGTAATCACTGATGAAAGTTGGTGGTGCAGGAGGACTCTGGGCAGCACTGTGGGAATGATTTGCAGATGCCCTTCAAAGCCTGGTGTATAACATGTAGAGCAGATCTCCACATAGTCCTATGAGTTTTAATGGACCTCACACGAGGCCCCTGCTCGGCTGGTGTTTGCAACAGCAATGCAAAGAGCGGTGCATGGGAAAGACTGAGGAAGATGTTCCAAGCCTGGAGTTCCTCCAAAAGGAACTGGAGAGCAAAGCCAAACCTACTTGGAGTCGCAGGGTTCTCCATTGGCAAAATACAGAGACCTTGCAGAGACGGTGAGACTCAGACCGTACCAATCAGCTGCGTTTCTGCAGACACTCAATATTCATGCTTCAATACCAGATTTATGTAAAATTTATTTCACCCCTAATTATAGTTCATTAAGTCTAGATAAATTGACAAAGGGAAACAGGTTATTAAGACCATATTCCATATGGCCTTGCTAGACTGATGCAGAAATCTGTGAAAAGAACATGCTATAAATTTCCCTTGCAGCAAGAAGAGGATTGCTCCCTTTCAAGGTAGGAGTTTATTTAGCCTCCTAAAGGTTATTTTTAAATGGTGATCATTTTCCAAGTGAAAAGTTGATAGCAATGTAATATAAAAGTCTAGTATATAAATATGCAATGTAATATAAAAGAAAAGTATATAAAGAAAAGTCCACAAGGAACATCTGAAGAATGTTCAGTGTTTAGTTATTTTAAAATGTGCTCTATTTTGCTTCTTGTAAGTGTTGTAAGGCTTTTATTTGGATCAGACTTAAGAGACAGTAACAAATTCCAGCGCTACAATATGGCATTTAGGGAGAAACAGAAGGTTTACCTACACTTTAATTACACCAAACCATTATAATTAAAAGCATTTCAAACAGTAGGTAAACAATGAAATAAATTCCTCCGTATAGTAACATTAAATAAACAGACAATGTTCTTCTCTTTTCTTATGGCCAGATAACAATGAACCAATTATTCTTTACTGCTTTCCAAGAGGGTTTTTCATTGTACAGAGAGGCTTAACATCTGGATCAAAGCTTACACAGTTTTTAATGAAGTCCTTTAGCTCTTGGAAATTATCAAAAAAAAAAGCATCTCCTGTGGAAAACAAAGATTAGCCGGATACCATGCTGAGCAGCGGATGTTTTTCTTGGCTTGCTCATCACAAAACTCCTTCCATTCTCTGTATAATGTAGGAATCCCCAGGCTTTTGTCCAGTAAGCAAAGTTTATTTCCTTGTAAATCAGAACACACTGCAGTTTCTTGCTCTTCTTTAAGGCTGAGGAAATTTGGTCAAATGGTGGCTGTTAACATTGATTCTTTGCACTGCACTGGTTCTGTAGAAGCCTTGAACGGACTCCTGAAGAAATTCACCTCCATGCACATGATGTAGGGCAGACTGAGAAAGGTTTTGTCTCTTTCCCACATGCTCTCCTACACTGGATGTGTCAGCAGAAGCAAGGACTTGGCCGCAGGGGAAGGGCTGCTGAGGAAGCACCGAGTGTACGTGCCTGAGGGCCAAGAACAGCACTGCCCCAAGGCACCAGCCCAGGGGGCTTTCCTGCCCGCTGTGAGGTGTGTAGTCAGCTCGGGGGGAAAAAAGGTGAGAAAAAAAATAATAACCCTCTTTAAACATTTAAGATGATTTTGGATGCGCTTTCTCCTGTCCCCCTTACAGCACGCTCTGACAGGCAGGATACAAAGCCTGCCCTTGCACTCGCTGAACAGCGTCAGGGCTTCTTCTTGGAGGCAGAGGCTGAACTCAAGGCTCCCTGCAGCCACCTGGAGGACTGTGCACTGGAGGGTCCATGGGGGTGTTTGCTGTGGGGATTGATCATGCAGTGATTTTGATATTGCCTCCAGCCTACTCAAAAAATGCACATCTTTTCCAGTATGACTCTAGATACCCCTGCCAGATGAAATCATTCATATATGTGGAAGAGCAGCCTCTTGTTCCTTGCTAGAAAGTATTTGAGCAGCCTGAGGAGATTGTGAGCTGACCCTTTCCTTGAATCCCAGATTTTGTTCCTAAATCCCTTCACTCATTTGCTGAGGGTTCCTTAGGAAGTCACTTCAGTTCTCTGTGTTTCCAGCTACATGGTGGCTTACCATAGACACATCTGTCTGCACGAGGGCTTTCTATAGTGCACGCACCCATTGCAAACAAGTATTGATAGTGGCTGCTCCAGGAGTGGTCGGGCTCGATAAATCTCTGCCTGTGAGTACCTTTAACTTCAGTGGAAGGAATAAATGATATGAGAAAGGCAATCATGGCAGTGTGCTGTTCTGGGGCAATGAATCATTGTGCTCTTAAGAGTGTCCCCTCCCGGGACCTATGTTTAATGGCATAACTCAGGGTATGCAGCAAGAGTAAAGCAACAAAATCTTTGCTTTTCCTCTGTACGTGATTTTTTTTTTTTTTATTGCTTTCTTCTTAAATTAAAGCATGGAAGTAGAGAGACACTGAAAGAGGGACTTCTCTATCTTCCTAGCTGTTATACCCACACTGGTGAACATCATGGCTCTGTGCCTTTCAATGGATTAGCTGCCAAAATGGAATTACATCTGACAGGTTCATTTCTATGTTACTCTAATTTTCAGCTAAAGGCAAAATTGATTAAAAAGACAAAAGATTTAGAATGGAAGGAGTTACAGCTGTTTTTCTGTGCTGGACTCCCAGGGTTAATCTAGGTTTGACATTGCTTGCAGGAAGGGAGAAGGTAATTGTGTATCTCTTTCCATTCATGTTTATAAATAAAAGCATGGATATAGTAGGAATTTCAACACACTGGGTGTATACATTCATATTTTGGGACAATTGCAGCTGTGAAACAAAGAAATTAAAATATTTAACAACAAGTATGTGGGAATGTTTCATTTAAGAAGGTAAATTACTAGAACAAATACAGCCATTCTGGAGAAAAAAATTATTTGTGTTAGTAAAGCATGAGTATGCAATTGGTATTTATAGAAGCATATGTACTTTTATATAGGTAAGCATACAGAGGGAGACACACATACAGGGATAAAAGCATCCAGCTGGCCTAAATGAGCAATCTTACAGGTGTTATGTGGGGAGCACCAGTGACAAATGAAAGAATTCACTTCATCTGTGCCAGTCCTTCTAATTTCTGTTCAGTGCTTTAATTTAAAGGCATCGTGGCTACTGTGTCGTTGTGGGTTAGCCACACTGACAAAGCATATTGACCATTTCAGAAGTCAGATAAGATTTGCAAAGTATGGTTTGTAATACCTGTTGTGTAATAATAATAGAGAGTAAGTAGCATGTTCTGGCTTTTCAGGTGTATAGTTAAATAAAGTCAACACAACCCTTCTATATAGGGGAATGTACTTAGAAATTAAAAAGGAAATAAACAAATGTGTAAAGAAATAAATTGTTAATGTTTTGAGAAAGGGTACTACTGCAGAAATAACAGAATGCGGGATATATCAGAATTATTAATCCAAAGGTTTTTCCTCTCTCAGTGAGGCCAGTTGGTCTTTTAAATTACCTTCTTTATTTTTTTAAGAGTCCTGTAGCAAGTCTCTCAGAAAAAAAAAAACCATATAAAGCTTCTTAATATTTCATGGATTGCACATCTTCTAACCTGGCTTTTATTTCATTTTTATGAAAATTACCCTTCAAAATTAGTTTTCTTCATCCCAGGAAGACCCATATCTTACGCATTATAACTTTTTTAATTATCTTGATTTATGCACAGTTATGACTAGAGAAAATTCCAGCTTGGATTTCCAAAACAGCCACTGTGACATATACGGCATTTAAAGGATATTGCGTGTCTCCCACAGAAGACTGTTTGGGATGATCTTTGAAATCTTTCCACACAGTGGCTTGAAGGTGATTATTTCAGAATTGTTTTGCTTTTTGCAAATGAGCTTAATTCTGTGGGAATACTGGTTGCGTGCAACTCAGATATCAATTTCCCTCCCTCAGCCTTTCTTAACCTCTTTCTTAACAGATGGTGTTCTCCCCAGTGAAACAATTGGAATATTTTCCTTTTACAGGGAAAGAAACCGTAAGTGAGAAACGAGGCATGAAACACTGATTTGTGGTAGGAAGTGGTAGAGATTGAAATACCTTTAATAAACATTTTAATTGACTGTTATCACTACAAGTTTTATCTTTGCAATGATTCAACATTCAGCAGCAGTGTAAAGCTGTGAAGTCTGGCATAGGGTATTCCAGACCTTGCAGCATTTTCTTCCCATTTGTTTCAACCCTGACTATTCTTCAGCGATAGTGTCATGGAAGGAGATGAGGCTTTTCTCTTTTTTATATTGTTGCAACTGTTGAAATAGGAATTTGGAGATAGCCATGATGGCTGTGGCGGTCTGTTAGACTGAGAAAACCAGGCAAATATCCAAACTTAAAGCAAGTGTTTATTTATCACAAACTACTAGGCTATCTAACAGCCAGAGAAATCAATACTAATAAACTAGTTTAGCCAAGTGATGATCATGCAAGCCTGATGCTGTATATTTGGCCCTGATGGCTGTGAGCTTTTGTATTTCTTAGTGTCCAAGGTCAAGATGATCGGTCATCTCATTCTTAATAGTTTTTAGTGAAGACTGGGTCCCAGAATTAAATTGCTTTACTATTTTCATGCAAGTAAGCAGGTGTTACAAAGCATTTTCCTTCCTACCATAAAGCAGGAAGCCATGTGCTGGGTGCAGGGCAAGCAGGATACAGCTCACTAATAGGACACCAACGCTTTAGCCCTGTTTCCTTTTAGATGGTGCTTTCCCCAGAATGCTTCCACTTGTGCTGGTTCAGTGAGATGCTTCATCTCCAACACAATAGGTTTAAATTGTCTGATTTTTTTGAGTGTGTCCTGGAAGCCTTGCAAAATCAGAGGCTTTTCGATCAGGTATTCAACTTAGCCTAGTACCAAGAGAGGCTGGAAATGTTCTATTGGTCTATTTGATGAATTTTGGTACTTTTTTCATCCATGAAGAACTTAGAACTACAGAACTCTGAAAGTGAATGAGAAGCCCCAAATTTGTATGGCTGGTGAAGCTCTGGTGTACAGTCAGGTCATATTTGGAACAAAGATTAACATGAAGTTGCATTATTCTTTATCCCTTATGCAGTTTTCTCTTTCCCAGTAATGGATTTTGATTTATTTGATGATGAGAATGAAATTCTCTCCTTTGTATCATCTGAGACCTCTTCCTGTTTTCCACTGAGGAAAGGGACAGGCAGGTAAGATTCGCATTATCTTTATTTGTGATTTTTATTCCATTGCAACTGAAATTTAAGAACTTGGCAGGAATAGCATGTTCATTCTGGCTGTTTGTTTAGTTTTTCTTCATACACGTCCATAAACCAATGAGACTACATAAATATGCATATATAGAAAGATAAGAATTATTTAATACATTAAGTTACTAGCTGGATCAGAAGTAGCTGGAGGTAAAGCAAATTATCTTCCACTTGCAAGAATATAAATGAGTTAAGCAAGTTTTCCCAGCTGGGAAAGTTTCTACTGTATGTTTTTGTCATTGTCCCATTCTTTTCAAAGAAAAATTGCAGAGAACTCTAATGTACTCTGAATTCATTAGTAGCTGGTAATGAGTCTATGATGCTACCAAATATTCCCCAAACAAATGCCATGTCTGTATACAGCTGTCTAGTTTAATCTTCTTGCTGTAGCTCTCCTAGGTCAGATACGTATTCATCACGCATCTGCCTGGACCTGCTGACAAGAGAAGCTAGCAACGTATGCGCCGCTTTATATTGCACTGAACTTTAGTTGTATGCAAGTTTGTACATGTAATTCTCACTAGAAAGGAAAAAAGAAAGCCTCAGCTTACAATAAATCTTTCTACTTAGCTTCCTTATTTTTATTCTGCTTCATTTCGTTATTATTAACAACATTTTATTGATGTTACCATAGGAATGGGGAAGGCCACTTACTGCACCATGCCAAAACTCATTTTCTATTCTACTTGCTTAGTTATCCAATAGCAAGCAGTGCTTACTAGGGATCAGTGAATAATTGAGAGCAGTTGAATTATTTGGCTAGTTTATATTTTTGTGTGCAATATTCTTGCATCTGGGCAATTTTGTGGAAATGATACTTGAAAATGTGCTGAATTTTAAAAGCATCAATGAACTTTTAGAAAGAAAAATAATCCATGAACTTAAAGATAACAAAGGATGGGCACCTGAATTTATCCTTATGTTCTGATATATATCCTTATGTTCTGTACCTTATGTTCCTTTCTTTGACAGTGATATCTAATCCATGATACATACATGGTTTACTCAGTAATCGTTAGGCATAAACCATGTGCATTAGGCATAAACCATGTGCTGTGAAACTTTAATGTTATTTGCAAGAGCTCAAAATATCAGTAGAACTTAAGGCAATGTTGTGTCAGCCTGTGGCCATCTAGAACTGAGCTGAGTCATTTTACCATGATATTATAATTTATTTAATCTTGAAATACGAAATAAGTGAGAAAATAAGTTCCAGAACCATCTAGTAACTTCATTTGCAATGCAGAAATTAGTTAGAAAATTAACTCTTCTTTAAATATATTTAGAGTATTCCACACTGAATCTTACAAATTTGGAAAGAATAATTAAAGAAGCATTCCCACTGTACCAACTGAATCCGGTTAAAAATCACCATGTTGCTTACGCTTCCTGCATCCTCCTCAGGTATTGCAACTGCCGGTGTCCAGACCGGGAGTTGGCCAGGCAGCCTCGCTGAGGGAGCAGGAGCAGGAGGGATGGAGCTTGCCCTGCCACAGCAGTAGGGCTCCTGCTCACCCGCCGTGGGGCTCTCTGACTGCAACCAGACAAACCAAAGAGGCTCAGCACAAAAAGGGACGTATTTTTGTAGAGCTGTTTTGTCTTTATTCTGCCCTCAGCATTCGCATTATGGCTGTGATTAAGAAGAGAGAAGGAGGGAAAGTAAAGAAGAAATTGTTACATAAATGTAGGATTATGAATGTAAGTCTTGGTGTTTTGAATAAGTGGATTGATTTTTATAATATACCCATCACATGATGATTTCCTCAGCACAGTATATTTAGATTTGCTTGCCTATTTTATATATTTTTTCTGTCTCCTTAAAGAATCTTTTATTCAAGAACGTTCTCTATGATGTGTAGTCTTTCGATATTTAATAATCCTTTTGTTTGCTTTTATATGGTACATATGTGGCCAGAATCTGTATCTAAGAGTTAAGTCTTATATGCAATATAGCCAATATAGATAGTAAATAACTAGTGCGTCTTTTTACAATGAACTTTTTCACAATTGACCAGTTTCTCCAAGAGATAAGCAAATCCTGTATTTTCACCTAAACAGACTGTATAACTCAGTCGGTAATAGCACCGTCTGGAGACACACTAATTCACCAGCATTTGAGCATGCAAGCAGCATACTTCATTATTCAACAACATAGTGCATTCAGGTTCTTGCAGGGATATTGCATATGCAAAATGACTTCAATAACTTGTCCCACTTCTACCTCAGAACTCCGCAGTTCCACACATCTCTCAATATATTAAACTTTAGAGGAAAAAAAATGCACCTCAAATAAAGTCTTAAAGTGGATCTTTAGATACTATAACTTGGAGTTTTCAGATCATTTCAGTTTTTTAATTTGGTGGATTTTGCCATGCCATACGTGGGTGTCTGGCTATGTGTGCAAAGACCTTTTTCCCAGTACAAACAGGAAGACTGTGGTCTGGCAGCAGGATGGTTGCAGCACTTTGGAACTACCCTTCACTTGGTGTACACAGGTACCACGTCATTGATCAAGATTTTTTTAACTAAACTTGAAAAGGTTTTGATCAAAATTCCTGCTTAAAGAAAAATCTCAGTGTTCAATACACATTTTGATATCAGATGTTCCTCTTTACCTGTGCTATCTGTTCATATGTCCTCATTTAAATTAAAAAACATTCAATTAGACCCAAAGCATGAAATCAAAGCAAAACTCCTAATTCTGGCAAAGCTGAATGAGAGTGTATATTATGGTTTCTTTTGTCTTAGCAATAGTAGTGCTGTTCACAAAATACACACAAAAATGCATAGATGATCGATGATTTATAATATGTACCATAAATGTGAATTCTTTAAAGTGTGGCTTATAAAATTCTGGCTCACCTGAGTGCACCATGGTATTGGCATTGTTCGGGAAATGTGGTCTGCATTGTGGAGCATGGCAGAAATTGGCTTTCTTCTGGCAGGTTCTGTAACATCTTTGAAAGACACTGGGCTGAAGTTCAGCACATTGGCCATGTTTGTCTGTGTGGGAAAATCCAGTATCTGATGCTTGTCTTTGATCTTGGTTTCCAAGAAGGATGGGATGGACTAAAGATCCCTGGATCTCTGACCCTTCCTTGACTGAGCTTGCTTCCCTGCAGCCCTGCTCTGTGTGAATGCCAGATAGCCTTTGCCTACCTACGTCAGCCTATCTGTAGTGTTTTCTGTCTTGTGCAGCTTGTAGAGGGTAATTCTGGTTCCTCTTCTTGCTTAGTTTATTCTTATTTTCCTTTTTCTTCCCTGCATATCTATGGAGTTGAATGTTCTCTGCCTTAGCTGATCTCTTGCTGCATTCTTGGAAATCAGCCCAATGTGGCTGATGCTGACAGCCCTTGTAGAAAATACAGACTTGGTTCTGCTTGGAGAATCCATCCAGTCTCCTCCAGAAAATGGTGGGGACACAAGTTGGATGGGGATGAATTCTGATGTACCTAGAGAAGAGGAAAGTGTTAATAGCTTCATCTACAGAAGTGAACCACAGGGATTTGGATGCTTCAGACTTCTTTTACCTTTCCACACTGATGCTGGGTTTTTATTTTAGTGTTGTCTATGAAGTGTTATCCTCTTGAAAGAGTGTGCATTTACTGGAATAATCACACTTTCTCTTCCCTTCTGTCAGCTATTAATAGTGATAAATTTTAATTACATATGTAAATAAAAACACTATGTACTCATTAGTTTAAATATGTTTTTCATTAGGCAAATGAAGTGCTCGTTGGATATGATGCAAAGCTAAAAGCAGAAGAATGTTAACAGCATAGAGCAGTTTGGGAAGTATACTTGTCTCTTGATTTTTCTTTTATTCTTTCAAAGAAGAAACCAAGATTGTTTAAGGGATTATTCTGAGTAATTTTTCTGATACAGGCATCTGTTTTCAGAACTGGAAAAGCCGAAGTGGCGTGACTGACACATGGATATAGTGCCAGGGCCAATGCATAGTTAAAATTTCTGCTAAAGTGGAGACAGCACATAAAATTTGATTACTATTTATAGCTTTGGTTATTTTAGAGATGGTAGCTGCAAGAAGGTTGCAGGTTTTTTGTGTCTGTTTAGAAGAATTCTAACATCTCTCCAATTTTGATAACTTGAAATATATTAACCACAAATTACACTTCCTTTTAATCATTAACTTTGAAACTCTATGAACCCAACGCTCCCAATAAATTTTTGCTACTTTCAGAGGCTATGCAATTATAGTGAAGATGATAGAATTTTTCAGTTCAGTAACCCATACTTTCAAGGTTGCAGTATGTTTATTTACATGCTAAATCATAATTTATTTCATTTCTATCCAGAGTTTCATATCCAGTTTACTTGTGCACCACAGTCTTCGCCATATCCTTCCACAGTTCTGTTACCCGGGAAATGATAAAAATCCTACCGCAGCCACAATTAGCAGGTCAGTCCTGGCTTACACAAAGCGATGGCCTCTTCTTAATGCTTCACTCTTAGCAAAAGGATGCTCTGGGATTTTGGCTCTGAATTTATGGCTCAGAAGGGACTGTCTCTGGGAAGGAGCACGTGACTCAGGTGAATCTTCTCTAAGGGGGTTCTTGGTGCTTATTATGTACCTGTATATTGCAATACCCAGACATGTAACGTTTCCTGATTAATATAAGCATCTAAAATACTTTCTCTTCAAAACTTGCAGCAACAAATACGCTTTCTACTCGCTTACTTTAGTAAAAGAGCCAAGTATTTTTTTTTTTTTTTTTTTTTAAAAAGACATTTTTATTTTATAAAGATAAGATTGGCCATCATAGTCTTGGCTATACCTCTGCAGTTCACATTCTACACATTCTATCAAAATTTTATATCAGAGCAGAGTAAAATATTTATATGTAAGATGGAGTGAAAAACAAGCACAGGCTGACTAAAGGATGGTCTCTTGGAATTAAAGTAAAACCAAAGCTTCAACAGGACATCTAAAATAAAGTCAGTCCCCAGAGCCTTCTTTCACCAAATTTCAGTGTAGCTTGAGGGATCTATTACAGAAAGAATAAAAACAAATGGGGATTTTGTAGCAAGAGTTATTGCTCTTGATGTGGTTGAAAAGAGATTCAGAGATTTATAGATGTTAATTCCCAAATGACAGCTATGATATCAAACCAGATTTTCTACATAATAGAGCAGGAGGTTTCAGCTCTTAATGCCCTCATGGAGATCATAGATTCTGGTTGAACTGGATCACAGATTTTAAGATTACTTTCAATCTAGTCTTGATTGAAGGAGTTGACGAACAGAGACTTTTGTATGCTTAGCATCTGGCAACATGTACTTAACCACTCTACCATTTAAAAAAAAAAAAAAGAATATTGTTTGTTTTATTTCTTCTTGCCTGACCCAATCTTCCCTTGGTTGCATCATGTTATACCTTATCCTGCCAGTGGGCCATCTGAGGAGAATGTGAATTACAGAGTAGGTGAGAAAAGATATAGGATGTGTCAAACAACTGCTTAGTTTGGTGCTCTGCTTTGAGAGATTAAAGGAAGCTGTGACTTAGTACATGATGATATCCTGTAATATTAAATAGGTTATGGTCTTGCTTTTGCGCTCATTGCCCTCCAGCTTCTGTTTTTCCAATCTGCTATCTTCAAAACAGTGTACAGTATGACATAAAACTCATTGAGTGTTCATATTTACAGGTTAAGTACAGTAGCAATGACGTACCAAAATGTTGGCTGGGTCTGGGTCCATGTACTAATGGGTCTGTGGACTCATTTTCAAAGAATTTGGTCACAGTGGCCTCGTATGTCTATTAGTTTATGGACTTAGAAAGCAGTCATAACCTCCTTTCTTGCTGTAAATGTTATCTTTACTATTCAGAACACAAGCTCTTGTTCATCTATAATCCATGTAGTGTTCCTCCAAAGTTGTCAGTATTCACAGAAAGTGGTTGGCTTTTATAAACGATTACTCTGAGCTCCAGACTGATTTCTTTGATTCTCATCCGTCATCAGATCCTTTTAGTGATTTCTCATGAGATTCTCGCTCTCTCCACAAAATTTCTCTAGGCAGGAGACGATGCATTAAATCTTGCATATAGGTATCTCAGGTATCCTCAAGAAGCTTATGGCAATGGTGAGAAATCTGAGGTAATATAATTCTTAAATCAATAGTAAGATCTCAAATATTTGAATTGTAAATTCCTTCAGAATGAACATTTTTAATGGTAAAAGTGTAAAATGTTAAATATGTAGATGAGGAAACAATTTCAGTATAACTCATTTCAGGCTAGTATGTCAAACTTTATCCATGTTCAAAATTGCTGTCTGATATTTGTCTCAGTAGGAAATGGCAACAGTTAATGTGATCTTGTTCCTTTATTTATTTATGTGCTTTCTTTGAGCTATTTCCAGTCTTGCTATTATGCAGAATGAAAGTATTGACTGACTTGTGGCATAGTTCTGGTTTGCTGATATCCTGACTACTGTTGGCGTTTCAGAATTTGAATGAGAAATGAAACACTCCACAGGAAAAAAATAATTTACCAAACCTCGGTAAGGATCTGGATGGCTACTTCTTTCTCCAGTTTGGATTACTTTGTACAAACTGCAAGTCCTTCTAAATCTAAACATTACAGACTGGTCCATTTTGTTTGTAAGCCATTTTGTGCAGCACCATCAGCAGTGTACTCTTGAAGTACAGGCAACTTTCCAAAATTAGCTTTATAATAAGGAAACTGGAGTGTATTATATTAAGGAAACTGGAGTGTATTATAATAAGGAGAGTTAGGAACATAATTATATGTTGTAATAGACACTAGGGAATGTTAGTAAGAGGAGGAGGAAGAAAGAGGTAGGTGGTCCCATATGTTTACATAGTAAGGTAACCTTCAATTATATAAAAATAAATAAATAAATAAAGCCACTATGCCACTGACATAAACTAGTTCATTTACCTATGATATTTTACCTTCCTTCCCTCAGGAGGCAACCATAAAGACTCACAAAGCAATATCAAAGGCCTGTCCATGAATTGGTTCAGAGGTGAGCAATACCCAATGTGAACTATGTGAATTTTGAAAATGAATTGCTTTTCAGCAAAACAACAGAGACTCCCTGCTTTGGGTGTTTGTTTTCCCCTCCTGGTAGATTCCCAAATATTACAGATACTTCCAAGATAATTTGCAAGCCTTTTGTTTGTTTGTTTGCCCCTTTTTTTTTTTTTTTTTCCCCAAGCAAATGATTGTCTATCACGCAACTGTTAGTAGAAATTTCAAGTTAGGAAGGATCATTCACCAATGAATAGACAGGTGTGAGAAGTGAAGTAGAGGGGAAAAGCAGTGTTTTCTGACTGCAAACTGTTCCCTTAATGCATTCCAAGACAAGCAGCCAAAGATACGGTGTGATTTAGATCTGATTTGTGTTATGTAGTTATAAAGACTATCTTGATGCTGTATTTGTTCCTACCAGCTTGTATCACTTTTGACTTGCTGTGTATCTGTATTTCAAGTAGCAGCAGCTGTTGTTTAAGTCTCAATAACCTCAGTCCCACTGTGAAGCATTTACAATCTATGAGTAACTAAGGAGTATGAAAATTAGAACTTTGAACCAATTTGATGTTGTTGTCCCCATAGAGTTAGCAACGTACTAAGGATGATTATTAAAAAAAAAAAAAAAAAAAAAAAAAAAACAAAAAG
>JAVCKT010023756.1:0-14640 GCA_032273925.1 Rhynchotus rufescens
GAAAAGGAAAAGGAAAAGGAAAAGGAAAAGGAAAAGGAAAAGGAAAAGGAAAAGGAAAAAGGAAAAAGGAAAAGGAAAAGGGAAAAAGGAAAAGGAAAAGGAGAAAAAGAAAAACTCTTTCAATGTCTTTTAAATATTTCTTCTATTTCTGCTATGTAGTACAATCTAAAAGAAGTGCAGTCTTTCACTAGCTCTGGGATTATGATTTCCCACCCAGTGATGCTATTTTGTCTGGACTATAACCAATACTTTGAGATCTAGTATGTAAGGCTAAATGTCTGCACCCTTAGTGAATTGAGTAAAAATTGCCAGTAAATATACCCCATATGTATTCAGGAGCACAGCCTTTTAGCAGTCAGATTTGACAATGTTGGTCTGTGTTTTCTGTAGCAGTGAAGGAAAGAAGAGAAGGATAAGGTTAAAGAAATAAGTAATAGAGAGGGTTTTCTTTTTTCATCTTATTTTCACCAGAATACTCTTACGGTGCTTTCATCAATGTGTGTGTGTGGAGGCATCTCTGTAGAAAAAAATAAATCCTTTACATGCTGCTGCTTCGGTAGCAAAGCAGTACTGTAAAACTCTCCTAAGTTTTTTATCACTGCTTGGATTTTATGTGTTCATGGATAGCTCTGATAATAATTTCGATTTCTGAGCTCCGTACATATTGCAGGATTCACATAGCACTTATCATAGCTCACAGAAGTCATATGCAGTGCAAAATATTTAGATGTGTGAATTCTTGTGCATGTCTTTTGTTTTCTTTCATAGAGCAGCAAGCAGAGAAACCAAAATTCACAGAGTTTCTGGTCTAATGACCAAATCCCTTGTTCTGACTAGGAATATGCATACATGCTTACATGACTAGCAACATGTATAGAGAGACTGAGTTGGGCCTATTCAGCTTGGAGAAGAGAAGGCTGAGAGAGGATATGATTAACATGTATAAGTTCATGAAGAGAGAATGTAGCGAAGAAGGGGCCAAGCTCTTCCTATTGGTGGTCAGGCGACAGGACAAGGGGAAAGAGGTATAAGCTGAAACACAGGCAGATCCATCTGCATGTGAGGAAGTACTTTACTTCCAGTGACAGAGCACTGGAACAGGCTGCCCAGGGAGGTTGTGGAGTCTCCTTTTCTGGAGGTCTTCAAAACCTGCCTGGATGCCACCCTATGCCACATGCTCTAGGTGTGCCTGCTTGAGCAGGAAGGTTGGACTAGATGATCTCTAGAGATCCCTTCCAACCTTGAATATTCTGTGATAGCCCCCTGCTGTGTGTTGGTGTCAGGCTACAGCTTTTATGTGTGTTCATACAGCACACGATGAGGTGAGCGTTTGGTGGTCAAGAGCAGGCAGTGGAGTATCCTAGGCTTTGCACTGTGTCTTTGTGCAATGTTTTCAAGTGCTTGGCATGGGAATCCCGCTGCTCCTCATCTCCTTTGCTAATATGCAGTGTCCTGGCTTGTATTGTAGCTCTGAAACATCAAAGAGTGTGTGTTAACGGGCTGGTTTGGGTTCTCCTGCTGTAATGGCACTTGCCAATGAGCAGAAGATATGGACAGGCATCTTCTTCCAGAGTGGCTTTTGAGAGTTTCCCTTGTGGTCCTCACTTGTACAGTCTCTTCTTTTGTTCCTTTTACCCAGTAAATGAGGCAGAGGTCCCCCAGACAATCAGCTCCATCAGCAGATGCCAGTGTTGAGCTCCCCAGGCAGCCCCTTGTGTGCACAGACAGAAGCAGGGGGTCCTGTGGAGAAGCCCCGCGAGGTTTGCGTGTCAACGCGTGTCTGCTGCCTCGACAAGCAAGGCTCGCTTGGGAAGTGTTAATGCTGCGTTACCTACTCTGGGAGCGCCTTTGAGGCAGCTTCAATCAAGCCTGGCTCTAGCTCAATTAAGTCCTTGTTCTGGGTCTGTGTAAAGTTTTCATTTAATGCTGTAGGGGATGACAGTAGAGGACAGTAGTCTTAGCAGGCTACAATGGACTGCTGTGTTTGAGCAGAGTTATTCTGAGAGTAGAAGTGCATTAAATCACTATGATATTGAGCAAGGCAGCTGTGTAAGCTGCTTTTTAATGGAGATGTTGATTACAGGAAAGCATCTCTTCAGATAAACACAAATTAAATACTCAACTAGGAGAGCTTTTTTTCACATAAATCCCCAACGCACTCAAACGTGAAATTTGTCGTGTAGTGCTAGTTTGTTCAACAGAAACTTAGTTTCAATCAGCTTGTTTGAGTCTCAGATCAATTCTGTCATTTTTTCCCACCTTGCTTTAAAAAAAAAGTGCAATATCAAGGTAGGCAAAAGGAACTAAATCATCCTTTCATAAGCTTATATATAATTTAAATCTAAATGAGGTAAAATCTAAATGAGGGGAAACTTAGCACAACATAATGGGCTAGATTTAATGTGCAACACCCCCTTTGAATAGCAGATAACACCAAAAGACCTAAGTGGGAATGCGTGCTAATGAGTGACCTAAGTTACTCTACTAATTCCTTTGCCAACAGTGTGGAATATATTAAGTGTACAGGTGGAAAAATCACTGCCTTAATAGGAAGTTTTCTAATGGAGCTGTTATGTTATTTACAGAAAGGAATCTCAAATGTAGATGAAGAGATTTATTCTCTTAGGATAGCAAAGAATTGCATTGCTATGTAGAAGCCGTATTCTTCCTGTTTAAGTGGATATATGAAATAACTGCTTCTTTAGCAAACCAGTTCTGGTAGTGCAGTGAAATGGATCCCTGCTTGAAATGTGGCTAGGAAGGTGAGTAAGAAACAGACATAAAACTTCCTCATATTATCATAGCAGAGTGGAACATCAAAGGTAACAAGCATTTGGAATAGTGTTGTATTTAAAAATTTCACTATTGATTATTTTCCAAGCCCTTTTGTTGGAGATAAGCTGTGTGCTGCTCAAAACCTCAGAATCACAGTGCAATATTAGCATCCATTACGTTAATGCAGGAGTGAGTTGCTTCTTTTTACCTGAAAATTTCTCCTCCATGTGTGTGTTCCTTTGGAGGGAGATTTGAAGGGTTAGGTCAGGATCCAAGTTAAGCTATCAACGCTTCTGTTGTGCTGTTGATAGAGCAGGAGAGGTGAGGGAAGATGGGAGCTAAACAGCCGCTCTCACTGGGGACCAATCGAGCTGTTCCTGTGCAGTGCAGGAGCACTTTGAGCGAGTTGTTGAGCATGTGGTGGTTAAAGCAGAGCTCCAGGGAGGATCTCTGCTGTACCTATCTTGGTTCTGCCTGAATATATTCAAGAACTGTCACTGTCATGAGAACTAGTCTTTGTACTTGACCTAGAGGCCAGCAGGAACAAATCTGAAATGGTGAGGACTGAGAAAAATCTAGCAAGGTGAAGATAACTGGCAAGTCAGGGGGAGGATCAGTTTGCTCATAGAAATACAGGGAATATGCATGCTACCTACCTCCTGCAAAAGGTGTGTGTGTGTGTGTGTGTGTGTGTGTGTTAAGGTTGTATAGGAAAACAGAGAAATTAAATGTTCATAGAGAGATGCAAAGGGAGCTGTTTTTTTTTCCAGGCCATTTGACACAAACTGTACTGTTTCTTTGAAGCAAGTACTGATTTCAAGGCAGAAGGGAAGGGTTTATTCATCCAAGAAGGATGACTAAAAGCAGAAGGATGGGAGGGTAATACTGGTACCAAATGAAGAAAACTGTTGGTCCCAGAGGGAACTAACACATGGAAGGGCCCATAAGGTGAGTTATCTTTTGCAGGTTCTGTGCTGCCCGAATGTTTGTATTGCAGGTAAGAGGCACAAGCCTTTTGTAACTGATTTCTTCCTGTGATTCGTTTTCTTCTTTTAGAACAAAACTTTTCTTGGATAAAATAGTGTGATAGGTGAAACATGCATTGGCTTGAGCTGAACTTGAAGGCAGCTAAATCACCTTCGCATTGATTATTGCCTTCTAATGAGGTAAAGGTGGCAGGAAAGATGACATAATTAACGTAAAGCCAGCTTTCCAGAAAGGGCAGTCGTGTAGCTGCGAAACTGAAGTTGAGTAAAGGGAAAAGAGCTGACTTGAGTTTACTCCATGGGCTACTAGTAATTTCCAAGTTAATGTATTTTGAGATGGTGCTTTGACAGCAATTTCTGATCTAATCCTTCAGTGCATAGTTAGAATTGTCATTCCCTGTGATTTCTAAAGTGCTTATAACTGGCTTCAATTTAGCCCAGAAAGTGGGTATGGTCACAGTAGTCCTCAGGTAGCAACTACTGAAGACAACTATTGCATAGGCAGTTATCTAGTCTTAACAGCATTGAGGTGTGTATAAAAAAAAAAAAAATATATATATATACTGCCATAGGAGTCAATCAAACCACAACCCATATGTTTTGACTCTGCCTTTAATTTGTGCAGGTATAGGCAGTGTTCCCATTGCAGGTCCTGCTTTTGTGGCTTTTTTGGTCACAAAGCAGTTTGGAATCAGTTCCGATTCTATCCAAAGTACTTCAGCCAGTGCCTGAAATTAAAAATCAGTCTTGCAACAGTCTGAGGTGGTGACAGAAATTGGCTCTTACCCCAAAGTATGAATTTGCCAATTGTCAATAGTTTGAAAATTATTATTAATTAACAGCATAAGTTTTGTAGAGATACCTGTGTATTAATGCACTTAAACCTCTCCCCCAAAGAAATTGGCCATGCTGAGGAGCTGTTCTGTGATGGCATCCTATTGTGATAGTGAGAAAAACTAAGTGATGCGATGGGAGGACAGGTGAAGAGAGGCTTGTACAGGGCTTGTGTTTGGGGGGAGAAAAAATCAGATTTTAAAATGTAGTAATAAAAATCCATATTGATTAGAAGAAATAAAAGAATGAGAAGAAAAATATAGCAAATGTAATGTGGAGTTGTACACAAGATCCTAGATGGTCCTAGGTGCCCATCTTAAGAGCGTAGCTTTGATCTAGAACTGGAAAGTAAACCCTGTTGCTCCTCTTGTGTTGCCAGTGGGTCTCCCCATGTGTCCTGAAGCTGTAACTGCCTCTGAGGCTGGAAATGGTTAGTGGGCTTCAGCTAAGGCTTGTTCTTCTGGGAAGGTGGTTCCTTAGCGCCCTAGGGTGCCTGCTGCTTGCCCTGCCTCTCCAGAGGTCCCTGCTGCTTGCCAAGCTCTCCAGAGCTTGGGCATCTCTCTGGAAGCTGGGGATCTGTGCTGGACTGTGCTTAGTACAAAGGTCCTGTGGTCTGGCTGGGTCCTCTGTGCTGGAATAAATAGAGCTGAATACAGGCAGGCTACACGATTTGAATTTCTGATGAGAAAGAAGTCTCACATGTTGTCTTTAAAATAATGTTAGTCACACCGTCCCTGCATTTCCCTTAAGCTTTCAGATCCCTGAATTGAATTCCTGTCCTTTGAAGGAAATCCTCTGCTCAGCCCAAGTTGGTATACTTGGAACATTAGGGGAGTGGTTAGGATCCAAAATTAATTGCCCCTTGGGATGAATAAGGCCACTTGGGTATTGCAGAGAACATTCTCTTTTAAAAGCTTTCTGAAATGACCAGCTTCGAAGATGAGTTGCATCCTTATGGCATGACAAAGTAACAAAGTATTGCGAGCAATCCTCTTAGCTTCACCTTGAAATAACAAGGTGAAGTGATATTTTCTGCTGGTGCAAATTGATGGTGCAAATTGAATTTTCTGATGGTGCAAATTGAAAGAGGGAGAGCCAGGTGCCCCTTGCTGCCTCTTGCCTTTTCTCTCTTCTCACCAGCTCCTGAATGTAGGCGGCCCAGTATTGACCCAGAGAGCAAGGGGGAGAGCCTCTTACTCCAGCACTGCCAATAAGTGTGTCGGTGGCCGAGCAGGGCTGCTTGACTGCGGCCGAGGCCCTGGTCTGTCCTTGGTGCCGAGCTGTGCCCTGTTGGGGAGCAGCTCCCTGAGCCCGGCTTCCAGGCACGCCGTGCTCGCTGCCCGAGCGCCCATAGTTACTGACTGCTAGTGCTGTTTCCGTGAGCCAGAAAAGAGCCACGGAGGCTCATGTGGTGCTGGACGTGGGGGTAGCACCCCAGCTTCTTTGTGGAGCTGTTAGCAATGCGGGTGCCTGACAAGCCTTATGAGAAGCCACAGCTAGGGAGAGGGCTCTGAGCTCAAATAGCTTTTGGGAGCTTGACAGTGGAGGAAGACTCAACTACCAGGTGATGTGGATCCAAACGCACTTGTCAATTTAAATAGTAAAGATGAATTTCAACTACATATGTAACCAGTGGATGCTAAGGAACTTACTATCAGGTTTCACAGACTCTCACTGTGTCAGGCAATATAGAAAATTAGGCCTGATGTGCTTGATTAAAGGAAACCCCTTTTTTTCTGGTAACGCTTGAGCTAATGTGCAGACAGGTCTGTGATCTGAAGGTAAGGTAGGAGTCAGCTGCTCTGCCTCTGCTCTCTGACTAATTTCTGTGACTTGCACCAGACTGGCTGTGGGCAAGCGGGGCAGGGAGAGCGCTGCGCTGTTTCAGTAATTGTATAATTAAATTCACTGGTGCTAGGCCAAGGATACCAATCACAAGGGCCGGTGCTGAATCAGAAGGAACACTTTAAATGGCACTCTGTTAAACAGAAACATAATTGCCCTCTCTTTCCCCTTCTTTGCTTATTGGATGACTGAATTGCTCATTTCATACATGACTTTGAATGTGACTGGAGCCGTGAATCAGTGTTTGTTAAGAGTTCTGCATCTGGCTTATGTTCCAGCTTCCCTTTTCGGCGTTTGAGAGTCTGCCTGTGTTATTGCTAACCGTGTAGCGAAAATCCTCTTAAACTCTCCTTGTTGTGAGTGGGTGAAAATGTTTGGCAAACACACGAATCAATAATGGCTTATTTGCTTCACCGCCGCTTCTCAAAAGCCACGCTGTTCTTTCTGCATTTGCCCAAATAATCAATGCCTGTTCCCAAACTGATAATTAACAGGGGCAGATAACCTCAGACTTCCCTGCATAAAGTGATTCCCCAACTGCCCCTCTTCCTGCAACCGCTTGGGCTAGTTCCATCCCTCCTCTTCCATGAGGCCAGCAAGGCCCACAGCAGCGGTGCTATAGGGTATGTGCAGTTAGGAGAGACTGATGGTCGTTTGAACCTTCTTCACTGGTTTACTCAGCTGC
This sequence comes from Rhynchotus rufescens, assembly GCA_032273925.1. Lineage (NCBI taxonomy): Eukaryota > Metazoa > Chordata > Aves > Tinamiformes > Tinamidae > Rhynchotus > Rhynchotus rufescens. Next base: position 7,126 of record JAVCKT010023756.1, read on the forward strand.
TGAGATGCCTGCAGCTCTGCGCACGGGGAAAAAGGATGAATATACTGAAAGAAGGCTATTAAGAGGGAAACAAACAGTTGTCTCTGAGAAATAACACTGTGTGTAACTTGACCTGCTAAGTTTTCATAAAGAGGAGACTGGATTTTTTTTTTAATAGCCTAGTCTAACGTGTCCATTTTGTTCTGCTCTTGCTGGCTGAAATAGGAAAATTAAAATGAGGGGAAAAGTGCCTTCATGATCACAGTTTTCCCTTGGGAACTATTTCAATTGTGGCTTTCTCATAAGAGAGATTGTGGCTTCCTTTCTATTTCTGTGGCATGAAAATAGAGATTTGGGTAGCCAGTTTTTTAACTTAAGAAAATTCTAGATGCCAGGCTTGGAAAATAAAACCAACTTCCAGGTAGTGCTTGCTTTTGAGGAAGTCTCTGCCGGTTCAGATTGCCATCTTCATCTGACCTTTGCCAAGTATAGTTTGAATAGTACATGTGCAGTATAGTAAGGGGAGGACAAAATAATCTATTTACATGTAAAACATATGCTTTTTTCCCCCTTTTTGCAGAGGAAGAATGAGTTTTCAAGACTACTTGCTTTACTTTGATATTCAGTTCAGTGGTATTGTACTCCTCTGGAAGGCAGCAAGATAAATTTGAGCTGTGGTTTACACTACTGCAGATCAGAAGGGCTCACTGCCTCTACAGAACAGTTTTTCTTGAGGAACTTGTTTCAGTCCCAGACTTTTTAGCAAGTAGTAAAGTTTTTAGTGTGATGAACAAAATTCAAGCTTCAAACTGTACTACTGTATAGATCAGATGTACTAGAGATCTGTGCAAATCAAGAAGTATGAGTTGTTTCTTCTGTGGAGCTTCTCAAAGCCAAGGAACGGCTGTAGTCAGAAGACAGCCAGAAGCAGGCAGCTGAGCTGGCTCTTGGGTGCAAACATACTGAGGAAACCACTCGCCTTCAGCATGACCTGTGCAGAAAGGAGGCCAGCAGCTGAACTGTTGTGAATAATTGAGTTCATATGTGTTGAAAATGCATGTAGAATTTGTAAAACTCAAATTTCTACCAGTTTGTGAAATTCATCATTGGTTGAAGTAATTTTGCAATATGTCAGCTATTTCTGCCCAACAGATCAAGTTATTTAGAAGGTTGTTACTTGCATTGTGCCTGTTCTGATGGGTGTAAGTTGTTAGCTCCCAATTCTTGCATTTGTGTTTATATTGAATGCTACTAGTTGATTTAGCATTGATATAAGACTTAGGGCTCTAGCAACCTTGCTATGGTAGTTGGATTTGACCTCCTTGTCCCATGCACTGGATTTCCATTTCTGTAGTAGTTATCTGAAAAGCCACATGCCTGGGTCCCGACCACCTGGCCTTGTTTTCATTGAAGCTCAGTAACTGACTTCAGGGTTTTGAAAGGTTGTGCTTCAAACCCATGTTTTTACCATGAGCGTCTTGGGTGACAGCAGGGTGTCAGGATACCTCTAGAAGAGGTATCATGTTTGAAGTTGTAAGCAGCATTGCTTAACTCTGATTAAAAATCCTGGAGCCAAAGCATTTACGCTTGATGAAGACCTGCTGAAGGGCTTAGTGATGAAGGTTGCTGGCAATAAGGGTTGGTTCTGAAAGGGCTGCTGCTGACTTACCTTGACAGCTTCAGGACTCGGATTGTCCTGGCTACTGAATGTGTTTGCATCCCTCAAGAGGTGCTGACCTCTTGAAGGCTAGAGTGAAAATTTTGATTTCTCAAGAATATATACAGGTACAAACATATATAGATAGATACAGCGTCTTGGGAGAGAATTAGGCTGCGCTTACGAGTGGAGCTTTGGTCATGGAAAGCTCAGCGCAGACTGTGTGTGCTGACCAGTCTGCAATTACAGTCTGGGTCATAGGGAACCTCATTTGTCTCAATAGCTGAGGAGAGAAATTGAAAAATGCTTAGACTGGGGGTGAGTCTGTTGTCTGTCAGTGGGATTGGCTTCTGTGAGGTTTTCAGAAGAGAAAGGACTCTCACCTGCATTGTTGCTGGGCCTTATGTTCAGAGTATGCTAGTTTTTAATGTGTATTCAAACAAATGTGTAGGTTAAATAGAGTGCCTCAGCCTCTTATATGTTCTGTTTTCTTTATGTAGCTCACAGCATCCTAAACTTCAGTGAGTTTCTCTCCCATGATGGATGCTCTTAAGGAGTTGTAACCATTTGCTTGACTCTGTTAATAGACTATCTGTAAAATCCCAATTGTCAGGCATGATTGAAAACACTCCTTACGGAGCCCATATTGGCATATTTACAGTTGCATCTAGAAAGAAGAGAGGAAAGGGAGTATTTATGGGATAATTTTCTCTTAACGCAGCCCCTTTTCTACTCTGCTGTTTCACTTTGCAGTCAGTGCTGCAAGGGCAGGAGTCCCTTGGTGACAAAGCTACTGAATTTGGCAAGCATATACGTCAATACTTTAAAAAATAAATAAAATAAAAGGGGACTTTATTCAAGTATGCACCGTTCCTGTAGGAATGTCAGGTTTGGTTAGGTTGAGTTATGCTTGTGTCCCGCAGTCTAAGTTCTGTTACAAATTGCCAAACACCAAGTTTTGTCCCATGCAAAACCACCTTTTCTCCCTGGGTTACTGTGTGACTAATGGAGTCAAGCAGAGAGAAGAGCCCGTTGCTCTGGGGTTAATTAGGAGTGCTCATTTGAGAGGAGCAGCTGTTCTTCTACCTGGAGTACCAGCAGTACTGTAGCACAAAATGCATTTTCCAGGTAAGAGTAAAATGCCTCTCTTAGGGCTCTTTCATTCTGCTTGATAGTTTTGGACACAAGCTATTGCAGAGTACGACTTACTGATTAGAATATTTTGGTGGCATGCCAGCAAGTGTTGTTAACTATAGCTTGTTATTAGCAGCTGAAGTTACTGTGTTGTTTTTTTTAGGAAGTGTCTTAAGTTAAAGGAACATGAAGCAGGAGAGTCTTGATGGATCAAAGGGAAGGTTCATCTGACCCGTTACCTGATGTGGTTGCCAAACCAGATGCCCAGGAAAGACTGCAAAGTGGGGCAAACCTGGCATTCTTCTTTCTTCCCAGATGTACAGTTGGACTTAACAAGCCAAATACTAGTTCTGTATTTAGTGACATGCTGAGCTTTGCTTTTCTGTTAACTTGTTTAGTGTCTGCTGGGGCTTGTGTTTAATCCCGTCTCTCTGACATCCAGCAGTAGTTTCACAGACTTAACTACCTGTCGGATGAGGGCCACATCCTTGTGTTACTGATAACCTGCTACCTTCCAGTTTGACTTGAGAGCCTCTGGTACTGGAAGAGATGGGAAACAGTTGATTCGCCTTGCCAGGTCCACTTCGAACTTTATAACACTTTCCTATGTTTCCCAGCTTCTCATGTTGAGGAGTCCTGCTCTATTTTGCATATAATTTATTTATTTTGTACAGAAAGATTCATATTGAGCATTCATGTTACTCCTTGAACTTTCCTTATTTTTTGTCTTTTTGGGGAAGCAGGAGCTGTGGGAGCGGAACCCACCATATCCAAGATGTGACATGCAACAGACTTAAGCCTCTCTGTAGCCCTGTCCCTAGAGACGTTCTCTTTGCCTTTGCTGCTAACTCTGAGCATTGATTTGCTGCTTCTCCTTCCAGCTTGTGAGGAGCAGGTTTGTTTCTGTGAAACTGGGCTCCACTACTAACAGCCTGTCATTATATATTACAAGTCAGATTTTTTTTCCTTCACTTACATGCTTTTGTTTTTACCTATGTTGAACATATCCTTGAAGATAAGCTGATCCAAGTACTAAGTTGTAGCTGAAGGTGAATCCCTTACCAAATCAGAACTAGTGTAGTTTGTGCGTTAAGTGTGGAGTTAAAGGAAATGTGAAGGTAAGATGGGCTCAGTACTTTTGTAATCTAGCTGTCATGAATATAAGTAAAATTGCTCATAGCCTTGAGCTGTCACATAATGAGCTACAAGCGTCAGGTCTGAGACAAATTCAATTTTTAATTTTTAAAAGTAAGGTGGTTCAGTTGTAATCTCTTGAAATCCTAGTTGTTGTAGTTTCTGATAACTGCAGTTGTAAGTAACTGGCCCTGGGGAGCTTTGGGGCTTCTGATAAGGTTTTATTTGCAAAGGGCTGGCGTGGCTTCCTGTGCCTTTTGCACAGCAGCTGGAATACAGACTGCCTTGTAGAATGTGTCAGTTAGGCATGTGCAAGCTGTTGCATCTCTTGGGGGGTTTTATGAACAAGACCATGATGCTATTGGAGAATCTAGGAACAACAGCCTTCCGTACTCTTGAAAGATGACATTTCATTCTAAATGAATCCTACTAATTCATTGCAGGAAAAACAAAACTGATAAAATCTGAGATGCAAAGGCAGCTGTTGTTATTTAACTTGGAGTGGTGCTCTCGTGGTTTCCTCCTTGCGTGTGGATGCAGGGTGAGAGCAGCCCTGAGCATGGCGGTACAGCACAGCTGGCGGTGCCCTTAGGTAACAGTGGCATTCGCATGGTGCCTGCTGTTCCAGCTCATACCAGCATGTAGCTCTGAAGGGGTCAGGAGCAGCCTCAGCTTCCAAAGGATGCTCTGTCAAATCTTCCTGTATGCAGGCATGGTACTGTGGGAGCACATGCTTTCCTTTGCTGAGACTGAAAGGAAGCCTTTGGCTCTCATGGAAAGGATGGCTCTTTAGGCAGTCTCTAATTTAATGCTGACTAGGACTGTGGCTTATGTGGATTGAAGCTCCTCTTCTTAGAAAGTCCTTGGTGTTGACGCTAGTCTGGGCTTTCCTGTTCCGCCTGGTATTAGCAACCTGGAAAAACTTGTTCACTTCCACTGCTGAAGCCAGGCAGTTCCCATGTTTGTGAAGAAGGACGTGTACCCTGAGCTTAAAGTTAGATGAAAGTGTTAGCACGACTGTAAGGAAAGGCTTGTGGGGTGTGCGTGTGTGTGCACGTGTGTTTTATTTTGATTTTTTGAAAAGCTTCCATAAAGCTTGTAGTAATTTTTATAGTTAAGTTGGAATCAGCAAGGGTAAACTCAGTGTTACTTTGTGTAACACATATGCCAGGTATGTCCAAGTAGAACAGGTAGGGAAGTGTCTGGTTAGAATAAATAGTTAACAAGTTGTCTTGTAGGAGGATTTTAAGGTGAGATAATGGCCTTCAAATCTTTTGGTGAGAAAGTGCTTTTTAAGCAGCATGGTAATTGCTCATATGAATCATGATGCATATGCAAGGTAACATAACTTTTTTTAAATTTGGAATTTTTGTTGATATTCTTGATTTTTGCTGCAATGCAAGAGAAAGATGAGGATATTGCTCCTGTAAAGAAGGAAGGTGTTAACACATGATGCCACAACACAAATGATGTATAAAACTTGAATCTTTTTTTTGGAACATCATGTTTCCACTCCATGAAGTTTTTGACTGGGGTAGGAGGTTTCTTTTTGATTACTGTAGTTCAGAAGCCTGGTAATTCAGCTGATCACAAGATTAAGCTGTGCTTGGAGTCTCATTCTCTGGAGATCTTCCAAACTCACCTGGATGCCGCCCTGTGCCCCGTGCTCTGGGTGTCCCTGCTGGAGCAGGGGTCTGGACTAGATGAGCTCTAGAGGTCCCTTCTGACCTCAACCATTCTGGGATTCTGTAATTTGTTTGTAGTTAACAAGCTGTTGTTTTGAATGTTACTTCAGTAACTGGACTAATTAATTCTTTAACAATACACTACCTTCATCTCAGTTGAACTTTAAATAAACTTCTTAGTTGCTCCTGGCTATATTCTATGGAAATGTAAGATGCTTTTAGTTAATTTTAAATAGCTAATGAAAGTAACCATTTGTTCACACGGTCAGGTGGCTCTCCAGTGGCCGCAGAGAGGTTTTTAATGATATGTTGGTCAGTTCTAACAGGTGAAATCAAGCTGAGTGACTTAAGGGCCCTTATTGAGACTGCTATCAAGGCTGCTTTCAAACCGTGTGTAAGAGGGCAGTGTTTGAGATGTGTGTGCGCCCTGGCGAGCCCCGTGTGAGGCCAGGAAGAGCAGCATGCGCTCAACCCTGCCTAGGCCTGCTCAGGGCGCGCGTAGCAAAGCCCTCCCAACACACTTGCAGTTTGGACAGGGGAAATGCATGGACTAAGTGTCTTCAATTTTTAAAAGCCCAATCATGGTTTTAAATATATAAGCATGAAAGAAGTCAGCTTTAAAATCAAGAGCCTGAAAGAAAAAAATATACATGTTATTAAATACAAAAATATTGGTTGACAAATACTAAAAGGTAGATGTGTAAAAGGGAAGGTAGAGCAAAAAAATACTAGTGTTTTAAAAAAACAAACAGAACCATGGAGTTGAATACCTTTGTGCTCAGTTATGTTATAAGAGAATTGGGAATAGATATAAAATCCACGGGCCCACCTAGAGCTGGCGGAAGAGATGCTTGGGCAAGGGCTGCTGGTTGCTTTTACTAACAAGTCATGACCTTGGAGTTCTCTGATTCAAAAAATGGTCTTTGTTACAGTGTGACACCTCTTGACTTAATTTTGGTCTTAATTTTGTTTTAAACAGATAACATACACAATTTCACCACTAACTTCTAAACTTTTTTTTTTTTATCATGGCTTTATTGATTTGCATCTTTTGATGCTGCTTCCTGGTAGCTCTGTCTCAGCAGAAATATATATGTGTGGTATATATATTTTTTTACTTTTTTGAGGGTGTGGGGAAGAACATTTCAGTTTTGTCTTGTGTGTCCTGACATTAGAATTCTGAATTTGGCATCCTTCACGTACCCAGGAATGAAAAAACAGAGCGTCCTCAGTACGTGTCCCTGGTCTGCTGCTTAGGATGCCAGCAGTGACTCTAACACCTTTCATTGCACTAATGGCACCGGGGCTTAGTAGAGGTTGTTTAGCAATTGCCCCTCTGTAGCCAGTGTGCAATAGCACTGCCGAGGAGGTAAGTTCTCTTTAATGGGAGTGACTTAATCCCCACTCCTAACTTGCTGCAGGTCTTGGGTTTATAGCCCAAATGTGGGAGTTGGATCAAGTTTGTAGCTGGATCGAGTACTGAACGTATTTAAAAAGTCGTATTGGAAAATGCAAAAGGCAAATGTGTATTTTGTAACAAAGTTTTAAAAACATTTGATAACTAATACTTTAAACAAGAACTGTTTCAGTTACTAGTAAGATAATTTTCTTTGTAGAAGACAAATATTTTGCTAATCTAGTTGATTTAGGGCATTATAAAAACATGAAAGTAATGTTTAGAAGCACATGAGATAAACTGTAATGAAGTCTCCCAAAGAAATTTACTTTCTAATTACTTCTTGTTCAAGAATCTCTCTGCAGTCTGGGTGCATGGTGCCTTTTTTTTCCTGTATTGACTTGGCTAAAATGTGTTCTGTGAAGAAGCTTATGTATACTTACTCGAAATAAAAATTGTCCCTAATTAAGAACTCTAGAAAATTGAATATAAGTTAATATTTCAAAAACTTATGTAAGGGTTCAGATTTG
>JAVCKT010023757.1:0-7500 GCA_032273925.1 Rhynchotus rufescens
CAAGATATAGAGGTGAGATAGTGCTTGACTGTGTGTTACTGAGATCACTTGGCTTGAAAAGGGTTTTTGTTTTGTTTTGTTTTTTTCCTGTGTTTCTTCTTTCCCTGTCCTCTGCTTACTTCTTCTATAATACACTGCATGTGCCTTTTCAGATTAGTGTGAACTCTATATTGGACAATAGTCTTCTGTATTTTTTTTCCAAAGGAATATGAGATCCTAATTAGATTTGTGGCCCTTTGGTGTTAACAGTACTACAGATTGTAAATAAAAAGCAGCAGAAGCCGTAAGGAAACAGTGATCCTGCACTCAAGCATTTAGGCTCAGTTCTTGGGTGTGGGGATATATATAAATACACTTTGGGTTAGATTCCAGGGTCAGTTACACAACTATAAACTAGAAATAACTCAGCTGGGATTAAGAGAGCTGATATTGCTGTACACTTGGAAAATGAAATCAGAGTTTTCCCATTTTATGTCAAATAGTTTGATTCAAAACTTTCCTCTGCTTGCCACTAAGCCTTTTGCGGGATGGGGGAATGCAGCCACAGGAGTTTATTTACTTATTAGAAGTCCCACACACTTATTAAAAAAACAAGAACAAAAGCTAAAGTGTGCTGAAGACAGATTTTTCCAATCTTTCTTTGAGATTCTAAAATAAAACAATAAATACGCAGAATATCTTGGTCAGTGGCCCTTGCCCTGAGCGTATCTGGGACACAGGCTCACTCGCAGCTCATCAGTCACGGCTGAGCTATGTACAGCCCGACCAGGTGGCTGCTGCCTCCGCACTCCCCTCCTTGCACTTCACGATGGGAAGCAAAGGGTCACACTCCTTCCTGGGGTACTCAAGGTGAAGGCAAGAGAAATCTCCTGTGGGCAAATTGCGCCCCAAAAGGGAGAACGGGATGATCTGGAAAGCCACCAAAGTCATTTATTTTCATTCCCCAGAAGTCTGTCATTTCTCAGTTTCTCCATTTACTGCGCAAAACAGCTCTTTCCTCCACATTCCTCCTCCTCCTCTTTACAGTTTCCCCACCCTTGTGAGACACAAAACCAGAGAGCCTATCATTAATCTTTTTTTTTTCTTTCCCCAAATTGTTTAGGCCTACGAGATCTGGCTTTAATTACCAGCTATGTGAGAACTAATTACACTGGCCTACCAAAGACAGGCCTGAGCAAGGGGGTGCTGCTGTGAGGATGTGACCGTGCACATCTCCATGTCTTAGGTATTCCTGGTGTTACCTCTGCATTGCTTGAGGAAAGATATAAAGCGACAAGTATGCAGGAGGTTCTCCAAGTTTGCACATGCCTCTGCAGATACCTCTGTGGGAATTACATGACTCCGTTTGAGAGCAGCTCTGGTACAGTGCAGAGGAAGCTGATAGCGCTGCAGCAATAAATGCGTAATGATAACGAGTTGGCCCACGTCTCAAAGCTGAGCTATGCTAACCTAAAAGAAGCATCATAAATTTGGGACTCTAGGTCTCTCTCAGGGAAAGGGCAGGCTGCCGTAAATGTAAAAAGGCTGCATGTCTTTCTACCAGCTGAGACTTCGTCTGGCCACATCTCTTTAGAAAGTTCTTGTCCTCTGGGAAAGTGAGCGAGTTTATAATACATTTTAAATCTCTGAAATGCACGTTATTACAGTAATAATCTTCTCCTTGCTCAGCATGGAAGTTGAAACAGCACACTGACTATTTGTGAGCACTGCACACTGAATGATGCTACATCTTGTTGGAGTTAAAGCTTTTCAATATTTCAGCCAATAAAACATGCTGTTTCTCTGATCTGCGCCCAAATGAATTGACTGAGTGCATTAAAATATGAAGTATAACACAGGAATAGCATTTAAAGGGAAGGGTGTGTATGGCAACTTTATGTTACCCAGTAACAAGGACAATAACATTAAAAATGATAAGTGAAATGGAAGCCATTCCAGGAAAAATACATATTGTCTGAGCTTGTCATGTAAAACATCTTGCAGAAGGCCAGAGAGGGTTGAATAGGTCAGGACCAGGAAAGAGTGCAGAGCTTCTCTAGAGAATCTGGTATTTAGCTATTGGTTTTCTGTCTACAGACCAGAGGCATAACACGTCTGGCATGGATGTGGCCAGAAATGAACATCCTATCTGACAAACCACTTACCCACCTGCTTCTTTTAGAGTGAAGCCCAGGCTACTTCCTTCTCCCCAGCGTGTCCTGTGCGTCCTTTCTTAACTAAAGAATCTGGAGCAGGCTTTGGTTTTGACGCTTGGAAGATGCCACACAGACAGGTATCATCAGCTGCCCTGCTCTGCTTTGTGATTTTAAAGTCTCTGAAGCAGTGCAAAGCACAGAGGTAGCTTGTTTTAGGCACCAGAAGCAATGTATCTGTGTTAATTTGCTGCTCTGTCTGGTTTAATAGTTGTTCCTCCTATGCAATTTTAACGTGGACTCTTGAAAAAGAGTGTTTTCTTCATTGCCCAGAATGGTGTGCAGCAAGTCCTTTTCTCCAGAGTACCACTGCTGAGGAAGCGATTTTTCTGTGCCATTGCATCTTAAGCAGTGGATCACCTTAACTCAACTTCTAGGTATTTTGTGATGCATCACTAAGTGCCACCTTAATGTTTATTTAATTCTGTAAGACTTTCTTCCATTTAGTGTGATTCATGACTGAATCTACGATGCAGAATAAATCATCTATAATTGTCCCAGCTATGACAATTAAATTATGACAATTAGGAAATACTGCCTATTTCGTGAATATTATTACCCTTACCTTCGTTTGGGGCCTGACCTTGATTTAATTGATTTCATTAGAAACACTGGTCTTTCAAGAATGCAATTCAGGCTCCATAGGATTTCAATGCCATTTTATTCATTTGGAAAGGGTAGGCAAGAAAGCAGAGGGAAAAGCATTATTTTACTTTATTTTTTTTTAATATATAACCAGAGAGAAGTCGAGCCATTAAGTTTTAGTCTTAAATTGTATTTAAAAATTATCAAAATATAGCTAAACTGCTCAGTTTCCACTGAGGAACTATTTTCACTTCTCTTGCATGTCTCTAAGGATTACACGTACTGGACGACAGAAAAGCTGGGCTCAAGAGCTGCTGTGTCAACAGTTTATGTTGCAGCTGACTCACTGTGACTTTTGTGCACACACAAAAGTAAACATAAAAATTTGTGCTGTTTTTTCCTGAGTGCTAGGCAATCCTTCACCTATCCGAAGTCATCATCCATCTGAAATCACCTCCAATAAATACATTAAGTAACACATTATCTAACACTTCCCCAAGCCTTATCAATAATGAATGCTGTGAGTATTTATGTATGCAGGTTGCTGCTCAACCTCATGTGACAGCCCCGAATCGTATTACTCTGCCATGAATGGCCTGTGAGAGACCTGAGTGAGGGAGGGATGCAGACTATGTGCAATTTAAGAAAAGAACGCATATGTTACCGAACTAAATGCTTAGGTTAGAGGGAAACATTTCTTTTTGCATTGTAGGAATGAGTGAGAGAAGTTTTATGGTGTGTGTAATGTAGAAAGCAAACCTCTTCGGTCGTAAGAGCATATGAATTCCAGACTAGGGATCCCTGGTCTATGAATTCCAGACTATGGATCCCCGGTCTATGAATTCCAGGTAGGGTCTCTTCTTCACCGCTTTTGGAGGACCGGCGGTCACAAGGAGTGGTAAGTTTCACAACTGCAATTGCTTTTTTAAATTCCTGTGAGTGAAACTTGGAGGTGCGAAAGACCAACCCTTCCTGTCAGTCCAGCTAGATCAACATGAGGAATATGAGTATTTGAGCGCATGTGTTCCCTTGCAGCAGAAGAAAGTGCATTTGTGTAGATAGTTGAAACGAACAGGACAAAGTGGGTTTGTGTGTAATTGTACAAAGCAAAGACAGAGGAGAGGGAAATAAAAAAAAAAAAAAAGAAGGAAAAAGAAGATTTTAAAAATCCCCAGAAAGAATAATGGAAAATGAAATGTTAGCACTGCATAAAGTTCAAAAATCATAGAACAGACAAATAAAGTGTTAAAGAAAAACTTAAAAAAATTCTGTCAATGTTACAGGAAAACTAACAACATATCACTGAACCTAGAATCATTTAAAATAAAATTCAGCTAGACCTTCTTCGGCACCCAATTACTTACTGTTCAACTGTGTTGTGTGCCTTCAAAGGAGTTTTGTTTCTTGGAATTGGAAACACTGCTTTAAAACAGTCAGCTATAGTGCTGACTAATAGATGATTATTCAAACAATTTTTTCAATGATGTCAACTGTTTTTTTTTTAAACAAATGAGAACACCCAGCATCACAACTTTTCCATGCAATGGAATGGAATCTACTCAAGTCAACTGCTGTCTCATGTCTTTCAATGAGAATTGACCTTATAAAAATCCTAAGCAATTTGGTCAGATAAATTTTATGCAATATTAACAAGGTCAGTCAAAGCAGACACTGTGGATGGATATTTTATAAATATGTGTAAAAAATAACATAGCAATTATAAAAATTAATAGCCATGAATGAATTTTTTGAGAAGATTACATTCTGTGGAAAAGCAGAAGATGAAGCAGATAATTCATCTTAAGTGCACAAAGCAGTTTTCACCCTCGAGGTTTCAAAACTGGTATAAACAGCTAACCAAAATGAGTATTATGTTTGTGGGGAGAGTGGGCAAAAGAAAGATTGTGTACAGCTGTTTAAAATTCTACAGCATTTCTGCACTTCAAGGTTTGGGGCAGGATATGCTCAAAAAACTCCAAATACTCCATCATAACAAGTAGGGAATTTATGAGGGCATAATATATTTATTCACACTGGTCTAGGGCTGGGCCGTCAGTTTGAAGACCCTTGCTCTTATAAATATGACATGAGACCTCTAAACTGACCATTGGCTTTTTAAGAAAACCGTGTCAGCCACAGAGCTTCTGCAAACATTGATTTCAACATAGAATCTGTAGGGTTTGGAAAAAAAAGAGTCCCAAAAGGCTCCAATCTGAGCCCCTGCCAGTTCTCTGATTTTCTCTGGGCAGAGGCTGTTCAATCGAAATACCAACCTGACCTGCTGATGGTTGAGTCTCGAAAATACGTGAGTTGTGAGAGAAGGGTTCACAGCACAAAGCATCCGATCACGTGCTGCAGGAGCACTAAACAACAAAACCTATCACTTTGGTCCGAGTAAATAGCTTGTAGATGCATCTATGAATATTAAACTCACTTCAAGCAGCAGGGAGCAGGCAACCTACTGTTTGAAATAAGAATGTGTGCTTACAAATCATCCACTATTGAGGGACTTTCCCTATCAGACCGCAAGCCAGCAGGCAATCTAATTTTTCCTTTAATGGTTCCTACAGTGTTGAACCGGCTTTCTTGTAAAATCCCACTCATTTCATCTCTGCCTGTTTTTGAAACACCACCCTAAGACCTTTTCTGCCCATAGGGTGTTTGTAGAATTACATCTTTTGGCAGTGCATTAGTTCAGACCCTTTTCTTGTGGTTTTATTTTTAGATGGATCCTATTCACTTTTTAAATGCTTTATTTAATTATATCCTACTTTGTTTTATTGTGCTTTGCCACTAAGAAATAAAAGACTATATTTTACTTACCATTGCTTGATATCATGCCATCATTTACTGTTTTTTCCAGAGAACCACAACTAACAAAAGCTTTCTGTGCCACTAAAATATCATACCTTCCCACTAAGGCTCACGGTAGAACTTGTCAAAACATGTTTTAATATTATTGACTTGGAAAAATGACACACATTTTATTTCATACCTGACCAGACAAATTGAAAGACAGTTCTTTTGAGAATTTAGCCTTCCATGGGGCGCATTTAAAATGGGACATGTACGAAGGAAAACACAAAAGCTTTACTCAAGAATATCTTTGTATTGTTTTTGAAAATTCATTCTATGGTAGTTGGTTTGTTTTAAAGTTCTTTAAAAAGCTTAAGTATGAGATAAGAAGTGAGATTCACCATCTTTTTTCATTCCTTTTTCAGTGATGCTTTTTTAAACTAATCCACACTGTTAACTTTCCACATGTGCTTTTTTATGACTAAAAAATAAATAAGTGGGTCTTCTATATTGCTATATTAATGCATCAGTGCTAGTCTTAGTTAAACATTATCTGCTACAGGAGCCAGTCACCACAGTCTGCTTGTGTTTGAGAATTACACTTCTCTCCATGATTCCACTTTTTTTTGGCTGGAATTTATTTCTGGCTTAATCTTGCTATAGAAATAATAATAAAAATAATAATAAAAATCCAAATGATCTGAAGTTCATTGTTACATTAGAATTATGTGAAGTCTTTGTTTTGGAATGGCCAAAGCATATGCCAAAAGAAAAAAAATAGATTGGTAAAGTATGAACATCTATAATTAATACGAGGCCTCTTAACATAAGTATCTTACAGATGATGTAAGCTCCTATTATTCTGTTGTAGTCTTGATGGCAAAAAAAAGCAATAGATCAAATTGTTTGGAATACAGGATATAGTTATAAAATCACGTCAAAGATCACAGTGCCTCTATTTGTGGCTATAAATCTTGGGAAATCTGTATTTCAGAGCCAGGACTGGATATGATAGATAAAACAGTGAATCTGTTCAAGTCAGTGAAAGTTTTGCCATTGAGTTTAATGCAGCAACTAATTCACAGTAGAGGTTTTACACCTCTAAAACTTATTATTCTATGGACACTGATATAATTTATATGGTATCAGAGAAAAAAGGTTGGCAGAAAATAGTGGTAGGAGGGTGTGGCAAAGCTTTTCCTTGTTAAGATTATTACATGATATCAGATATATTTATGTTCTATCCCACAGAGTTATTTGTGTTTTTTTTTTTTAAAGTTTGGGAATAGATGAAGCCCAGAAGAGCATGTGTAGTTTATAGGCTTAATTGTCAATGATGTCTGGGCTTTGACAGAAGAGGTTGTCTAAAACAAAGTAGACTCATCTGGAGAAACAGCAACTTTCCCCCTCCAAACTGTCTTTATCTCTACTTACATATCTCTTATCTGAAATAGAAAGGAAAATGTAGGCTGATGAGAATACAACAATTTTATAGCGGTAAGATTTAATACCCTCTGGAGCACCTTTTTAAGAAAGGTTGTAGGAGACCCACAACACTTATATGACTCTTCAGTCAGCTACAATCAAACTGGACAAAATATTATATGATATCTAATTTTGCATCAGTTGATGAAAAATCAGGTGGTGCTGTTTCCCATTTTTAGCTTTTGTAGCAACTTCAAAGTGACACAAGATATGCAAAGCTTCTGAAGTAGCTGAGTATCAACCCCACGTCAGTTAAACAGTAACCATAATAAGTCTTTTTTTTTTTTAAATTATGTGAAAAACTAGAGCTAGGCACTGCAGATATATTATGGAATTATAATGCACAATAGGACCCTCAACCACAGAGTTTCACTACTGTTGATAACATTTTCAAACTGTGCTTTCTCTCATTTCCCTCATTAACAAAATTTCACTACTTAAC
>JAVCKT010023757.1:15459-43477 GCA_032273925.1 Rhynchotus rufescens
GCACAATGACATCGAAGATGCCCCTATACTTTCAGCAGGAAAAAAACCCAAGCAACCCTGTGTGAAGTCTACTGAAAATATATTAAATGATGAATACTGTAGATGGAAAATTCATGAATGATGTAATCAGTGCGAACTGCTGCCCCAGCATTGTCATGCTTTTTCAACTCTCAAGATAGTTAGGATTTTCCCAATTTCTTTCTATTCTTAACCTCTTCGATCCTTACACATCATGTTGTAATCAGTCCAACTTGCATTTATGATGCCTAGAGCAATCAAGGATCTATTTTATTTTTCAGATACTCCTCACAATTTAGTCGAGATGCACAGAATTCAGTTAAATATTTAGAGAGATCTCAACAGAAGGGTGAGATGCAGAAGTTAACAGAAGTTAAATATGGAACAGAGGATTTCCAAAAATAATGCAGAAGCCTTGGTGAAACAAAGGCTCTCTTTTCTGGCATGAGAAAACCAGAATATAAATTTAAAAATCATGAAGAAACATTCTAATCCTGCTCTCTCTTTTAAGTAACTGTCAAAAGGAGCACTCCTCGTAGAGAAATAAAAGAGAGTTAAAATATAAAATTGAAACTGCATCCAGTGGGCCAAAAGCAGACAGTAGAATTTAGTGTCCTTATCATATGGAAAATAATTGCTTGTGAGTCACATTTCTTTCCCAATAAGATTTTCAAAACCACTAAGTACATATTGCGCAGTGATGTGTGCGTTCTTGGAAAACGCTGCTGTGAATGTGAAAGGCAGTGCAGGCTTAAGTGATGTGCAAAGAACCTATGGTAATGACCATGACATTAAAAGGTTCATGGAACCAATATTAATAGCTAGAAGCAAGATAAAGCACTATTTTTCTGCAAGGGATCACAGGCAAAAACACAAAGCTAAGAACAAAGGAGAATATGAATTTTGAGAACAGCTAAAAATAGCAAGTGAACTCTTCCATTTACAGTCATCGGAAATAAGAAGGGACTTGAAGAATAAAGATCAGCCAGAACTGAAATTCTGTTTGGATTTGAATTTCAACAAATAATGTCATATTAGAGATTATACAGAGCAAGCAGAATCATGATGCTGAAAACTTGCTCAGCGTTTGATGCTCACAAAGAGGTATAATTGTGTTCTTGAAAGAAATGTATCCCACAAGTGAGAGGGTCCTTGGACATCTTTGAACCAAACAATTACTCTGTTATTATAATAGAATTCAATTCATAAAAACAACCCTGAGTTTAAAGTTAATGGATCCCTTTCCTCAGAAAGGAAGTTATTTATTTTCCCAAGTGTAATAATCTTTGAAGATAAATGCCCAGTTGAGCACCACATAAAGGAGCCGAATTGGACCGTACTTTGAATATTTATATTTTCTGTGATTTTAGCATTATTTTCAAGTGTTCCATTTCAAGCCTTTTGCAAAAATAAATACTGCATTTGAAGAAGAATGGTATTTTGAAAAAGGTAATTGTTTTCGTGCCTTGTTGGAAACTCTAAGTAGCGATGCTGGATGCGAGGACATGAAAGTGAAATCCATCCTAATACCAGTGAAACTGGGCTAATTTCCTTTTGGGTAAAAGTAATGGGAAACATGAATGAGAATTTAAAATTTGATATTTGCAGTTTATTTTTACTTTTTTTTTTTTTTTTTTTTTTTTTTTGTCTTAGCAACACACCAAAGATATCCTCTAAAATAAGGTTCTGCAAATGTTGACATTTGTCCTTTAAACAAACATGTAGGAGAGAACGCGTGGCCTCTGCCACAGGAAATATAGTTACCAACATCAATGAAAATGGGTATATATTCAAACATAAGTGGTCCCAGGGAGACTGCTTCTGAAGTGCATTTTCAGGATTGGGGCCAAAGAGAAGAAATGACACACTGACAGTGGCATTCACAAGAAGTAGACTTGAAGTATAGGTTAGTGAGTCTTCAGGGAAGAAGCTTCAGAAAATCCTTCATGCAAAGAATGATGTAGAACAATTGTCCTGCTGCCTGAGAACAGGCAGGGAGCTGAAAGAAACACAGCCAAGGACCAGCTTGTTCAGATTCCTGCTTCCACAGGATTGTTCTTAAACTCCTGCTAGCATCAACACAAATGTCAACTATGAGCCAAAGCAGGGTAGATGGCAGGAGAAATGGGTTAATTAGTGCTGGAAACACTAGTGTTGAGCACACAGGAGAACTTCTGAGTAGATTACCATTTTTCTATAATGAATGATCAAAATAATCTATTTTTTTTCATTCACCATGACTGCTCTATTATGTATCATTAGGGAATGGAGATTTATGTATGCAAGTATTTGCCAGGCAACAAAAGAGGGATGTAGGGGCTGTTTAGCATATGGCAGAACAGAAAGTTAACAGGAAGATTCTACCAGCCAGTTTACACAGTGGGCTTTGCCCACAATGGACTAATTAACCTTAAAAGATGCAAGATGAAAGGGGATAAAAATTCATCTCAATTGGCAGTGCACTGAGTATACTACGCGTAATAATTATTTTAATTTATCTCAAAGAAGAGATACTTGGTAGAAATTAGAAAATCTGAAACTTGAATTATTATGGACCGGTTGGCCTGTTTACCCAATACTTTGTTTTTATATTAACAAAAGCACAATCTATAGACTCTGAGGCTACGAGTAAGCTAAGCAGTGCCAAGGACCATTTCCAGAAAACTGGAAACTGGTCATCTACACAGCTAAACTGTGGGAGTGGATAACAGCAGGGTTTCAACCTGGCCCAGCAAGCACTCGCCTAAACAACTCCATGACCCAGGTGAGGAGATATCCTGAGCCTGTAAGCATTCCCAATGGGCAGCTATACGGGGTCTTCCTCTTTTAAAGGAATCTAATAGGATGTTCCCAAGAACATTTAATTTACTAGCATAGGCAAAACCTGAGTTTTCCGGAGCCTATTTTACCTAAAGGTCAATCTAAGCAAAGCCCTTTAGCAAAGTTATATGGAGAAACCATATCTATAATTTGGGTGAACAACGATCAGCCATTTTTGGATCTGGACACTATATGCCATTAAGAAGGAAATACAACAACTTTATATTTCCTTTATATGCACTCTCCGTGCCAATAACTGTTTGACAAAAGCCAGAGGGCACTCAGCCAGAGGCTCCATTGTGGAAAGAAAGCCATTCTGATTCAATGAGCAGAGAAACAAGAGGCTTTGACTACCACTTAGGAAAACAATAATACAGTCCTCATCCATCAAAGCAGAACTGGATAGCAGAGAAGATATTGCTACATTCTTAGTTTGTCTAACTACAGGTAATTAAGTCCCTCCCTCACTTGTCAAAGTGAGTTGTTCTGTAAATCGAAGTTTAGAGATGAACAGCAAGCGGAATTACCTGGTAAAATCAGCTGAAGAATCTTAACCAAATTCCTAAGTGTGACATGCAAATATTTGATACGAACGTGCAAAGTTACAGGACGACTAGGAGAGCTTCCCTCTGCAACACCACACTCACAGTGAACTCTGTCTACAAAACTGGAGCCTACTGCAAAAAATAAACTATGTTCGTCCTTTGAGGACTAAACACTGCTCTACAGAAAATTCAATTGCCCAGCTTCAGTGAAACTACCTCTACGAGGAATTTGAATGCTTTCCAAGGTGAACAAAAACCAGAGTCAACCTCAGTAAAACAGAGCTACATGTTCAGTTAAAAGCACAAGCCCAAATGAAGTGGTGCATGTCTGCAATGACTTTACAAATTAGGAAGAGGAAGTATTCAGCCACTCCTGGGATTCAGATCACAATGAAGTTGCCATTAGGAATCACCTTCAAAGGAAAACTTTTTATCCTGTGAGGCAATTACTCAGAAGTACAACGCAGGCTTTAGGGCAGCATTTTTTTATATTGTTTCTGAATGAAGCGAAGGATTGGACTGGTCTAACAGACAAAGTATTTTATGTCCTTATAATAACTCCATATAACTATTTCATGTTTCCTCAGGTACTACTTTAAATATTTGCATACAAAAACTTCACACACAAAATTTTAATCCACACTTTGCCTAATGGACTATCGTTCAAAAAACTTTTATAACAATACTATTATATACTGTTGCTGTTGTTACCGAAGCCCGAAGTAGACTAAAAATATTTCTTTCAATTAGATTTTAATTAAATTACTTTTTGTTTATTAATTAGGAAATCATCTCCTTTTAGACTTACTGTTTGAACTTTGTGGAAATCCAGATAAGGAGGATGGACCATTCATTCCAGGCAGAAGAACAGGAGGAAGGCCAGGGAGTGCTGGATAAGCTGCTGGCAAACTGATGCCATGAAGAGAACTGCTGTCCATCATGCCTGGCTGCTGAACCGTTAATCCTAGCACATCAGTAGCCTTCTTTATGCGATCCAGTTCTTGCTGTGCCATCAGCTGCCTAACTGTTGTTGGAGCTAAATAATCTTTCTCCCGATCTAGCTGACTTCCCACAGTTTCTCTCACTTTTGTAATATGTTGTTTGGAAAAGATATGATCTCTTATGGACAAACGCGCAGAATATTTCACCCCACAGAGGGAACATTCTGGCTTTGTCCCATCAGGTCCAGTCTGATTTATCATGAATGGCTTCCCTATGTTAATTTTGAATTTCTTTTCTTTTGCCCGGGCATTCTGAAACCAGACCTGGACCACACGTTTGGGCAGACCAATCTCATTCCCTAACATTTCACATTCTTGCATTGTTGGAGTCCGGTAGTCACTAAAGCAAGCTTTGAGAACCTTAAGCTGAAGGTTACTCATTTGTGTTCGGAAACGTTTGTGGCCTGGCCGATCACTATTTTTGGATTTAAAGGGATTGCTAGCTCCAAATGGGTTAGGTGAACTTGGATCAGCTATGCTTGATGTTTCACTGCGGTCGGCATTATCATCGGGGTCATCAGTAATGTAGTAACTTTGGTCATGATCACCATCTTTTTCACTGAAATGTATCGAGGGGCTAGTTAGGGAAAAAAGAAATTTGTCATCGGTGTTCTCATTTGTAGGTGTAGTTGCAGTTTTTGGTAGTGTATCATTCACAAGTGTTTTTGGTTCTTTGGGAGGTGATGTGGGTTTTGCATCCCCTGAACTACCAGTCATGCTTTCCATTTCATTGTTCCCCTCATCTCCTGTTGTGGCATCACTGATCGCAGTATTAATTGATGAAGTCTCATCAAAGTCAGTCTTGTTTTGATCATATCCAGAGTCGGCAGGAGGAGCATTCAAATTTTCTATGTCCTCACTAGACTCTGCTTTGAAAGAAGAAGGACTTAAGAGGTTCTTCGGTGACATCTCTGCTGTTTTGCTAACAGGGGTTGATACAGTGGAAGCTAATTCATTTTCACTTGATAACTCAGTTTTTGCTAATGACAGCGATGGGTAATCAAAAAATATGTACTTTTGTGGACTTTCTCCTCCATCTTCAGTTGATATCAAAGGACTTGGTGGCAAACTATAACCTGCCTGTTTCCCTTCATTCCAATGTCGAGAGCGAATATGACTTTCTAAAGCTGATTTTGCTTTAAACAGAGCTCGACAAAAAGGACATCTTTTATGAGACTGGGCTGGACCAACCGCTCGGAATTGTCCTTTTCTTTCTCGGGCTCTTGTGTTCTGAAACCAGACTTGGACCACTCTCTTTTTAAGCCCCACTTCCCGTGCGATATGATCTAGCATCTTTCTGGTGGGATTGGAGTCTAGTAGGTATTTTTCATAGAGTATTTCCAACTGCTCTGGAGTAATTGTTGTTCTTAAACGCTTATCACGATGTTGATCTTCTCCACTGTTTCCTCCCTCTTTCTCGCTACAGTTATTATCTTCTTTATCGTCCAGTTTTCGTTTCAGAGAACCAGAAACTGTAGCAGGGTGTGTTGTATGTGATGAGCCAGTTTGTGATGGCATCTGAGCAAGAGAACTGTTAAGTAACTGTCCAGTCATCAAAGGATTATTTGGGTCAAATATCATATAGGGCATATCCATTGGTCTTTCTAAGAACTGTGAATGAAGGAACTGGTTTTGGGCTGCTAGGAAATGCATGTGCTGGTGCTCTTGCCAAAGTTCCAGAGTTGGAAAGGCAACTGTACACTGATCACATTGGTACTGTAATAACTGAGGAGGTAGACTGTTCTGTAGAGAAGTCATTGAAATTGGTAAAGGGCTGGAAGGGACAGGTGTTGTCTGTGATGCAGAAGGAGGTCTGCCTACTATTTGGGATGGTTTTTGTTGCTGTGACTGAGAGGTTGAGAGCTGAGGATCGGAAGGGGTTACTGGAGCAGACTGTACTGATTTGGTGCTTTGCGTGGTTGTATCAGTTTGCTTAGAGATGGTTTCATTTTGTTTTGGCTTTTCTGTGGACTCTGGTTTGGGAGAAGCCTTCTCAGGTTCTGGTTTGGGTGATGGAACCAAAGGAGTACTAGAACCAGAGCCAGAGCTTGCTGCTGGGACAGCTGTGCTTTTTGATGAGTCAGTTTGACTAGGAACTGTGCAGTTCTTATACACCGTTTGATCAGAGGCATCCATGGAATCTTCAGTTTGGCTTTCATCTTGAGCATCGTCATCTTCATCTTTATAACACTGCTTTTTCTGGTGAGTGATCAAATCAAAAATCCTGGGAAAAACCACGCTGCACTTTTTACACTGATATTGCATGTTACTAGTTCGAATGTAGCGCTCATTCGTCAGTTCCCTTTTCTCATTGTCTTTAGTTTCAGCTTGATTTTCATAACTTTTGCGAGCTTTCTGCCGTGCATTTTGGAACCATACAACAATAACTCGAGTAGGTAGGTTAAGCACAGTTGAAAGTTGCTCAATTTCATCATCCTTTGGATAAGCATTCGTGTCAAAAAAATCTTGGAGGACACGAAGCTGGTAGTCAGTAAACCGTGTCCTAGATGATCTCTTGCTGAAAGATGCATCAGACTTGTAAGGTTCTACAGCTGAAGGTTGAGGTTCAATTCTTATATCTTCCAACACTGTTATGGGAGGGTTGCTGAAGTTATAGGGAGAATCTTTATTTCTCTGCCGCTCCTTAAACAGTGTATTACGAAACCAGTGTTTGATAACTTTCTGTGAAAGACCAGATTTCTCTGCCATTTCTTGGATCTGCTCTTCACTTGGAGAATTGTTAATATCAAAATAAGCCCGTAAGATTTTTAACTGGTCATCGGTGATTCTTGTACGTGGGCGCTTGAACTGAGAATGACGTAGGAAATTGGGATCTAACCCCAGCTGTTGCTGACAAAGCTGGGTGAGATCTGCAGACAAAGTATCCATTGGGGGCAACTGGAGAGCAAGCTGAGGAGGTAGTGCAGGATGTTGCACTGGCTGCATCATAATTGGAGGGAAAAGTGGGAGATCAAGTGAAACAGGAAGCTGGACTTGAGGTGGGGCTGATGGTGGCGGTGGTGGTGGAGGAGGTGGCGGTGGTGGTGGTGGTGGTGGCGGCGGTGTGGGTGGTGGTGCTTGCAAAGGAGTGGGAGCTGTGTTTTGAATTTTTCCAGAGCCAGCTGAAGAAGGCTGAGAAGGAGTTGGAGGAGGAGGAGGTGGAGGTGGCGGAGGAGGTGGTGGTGGTGGTGGTGGTGTTTCTGGAGAAGAAGGAGATATTGGATAAAGCTTGTCATATGCCTCCCTATACTGCCGGGCAAACTTTTCTAGTGCTCCATATGGGAAAAACTGCCCATGCACATGTTCTTGATGACTCTTCAAAATAAGAATGTTGGAAAACAGCTTACTGCAGGTTCCACATTCCAGTTTGTCTGTGTTTTCGCCTTCGCCAGTCTTGCTTTTTTTCTGCACTTTTTGTCTGTTCTCATTGTACTGGATAACTAATTCAAATCCAAAGTTCTCCAGCAAAGCCTTGGCTGCATTTCCCCTTGCTCCAGAAGCTATTCTGGGTGGTGGGATGGTTGATTCTGAGGATTTTGGCTTCTTCATATCTTTATTTTCTTTTAGTCCTTCACTCTCATTAGTAAATTCTTGCTTTGGCTTCTCTTGTTTCTCAGAAGTCTCTTCTGAGTCCTTATACGATGGCATATCCTTTATCAACTGGCAGTCTGCACTTACTAAGCTATTTTGCTCAGCTTTCATCAACTTGCTACTTTGCTGCTGCTGTTTTTGGGACTGAAGTTGGGGTTGTGTGGATTGATACTGTTGTGCTTGTTGCTGCAGTATCTGTAGCTGTGTTTGACCAACATGGTGCTGAGTTTGTATCTGCTGTTTCAGATCTTCTAGAAGTGATCCTGTCATACCAGCCATTCCAGGCATACCAAATGTAGCAGAACCTGGCAAACCCAGATCTGGGCTTAAGCTAAATTCTGTCCCAGGTATGTAGAATGGGAAAAGAAACTGAGGCTGCTGAAACTGCAGCAGTGCTTCTGGTGTCATTGGAAAATGAGGCAAGAAAGCTGGGTTTAGAAACTGGGGTTGAAAGAATGCAGCTTGCTGTTGCAGTTCATGCTGTAGTTGCATTTGAAGTTGTGCTGGTGACTGGGGTGGGTGATGTGTAGGCTGAGCAGAAATTAATTCAGGAGCTTGCTTTTTATTTAATTCTTTGGCATCTAAATGTGTTTCTTTGCTGTTAACTGCTGGTAAGCTCATAGAATCTAGCATTCCTTGGCTGGGGCTATTAACATTCCCTGCTACACTATTTCCGCTACTTATATTACCACTTGGTTCTAATTTTGCAGCCCTTGCCTTTGTTTGATGAAGTACAGATCTCATATGGATTTCCAATGTAGAACTTTGGCTATATGCAACATTACAGATGCTGCATTTGTAGGGTTTGTTGTCAGTGTTGCTGTTGGTTTCTTGAGGGACAGGACTTGATGCTTCCTGCAAAACCTTTTTGAGTTTGTGTAGATGAGACACTGAGTTATAATGGACCAAGAGAATGTTCTTTTGAGTGAAAGACTCTTTGCACACGGTACACTTATATGGGCGAGATGGATCTAGAAATTTTTCCATAGTAAAATTTGGCCCTTTTCTAAAAGGTAAGGTCCGCTTTGGTTCTGAGCCCATATCGTCTGGAATAGAGCTGCTATCACTTCCTACAGGACTTGCTTTGCCTTCCTGGTCCATCTCATAATCTCTTTCGATTTCCTGTTCAAGTGCATGATCCTCTTGTGCCATACTTTCATTTTCCGCCCAGAGTTCACCATTTACAGGTAAAGATGCACACAGCTGCTGGAGTTCAGCTTCATTGAGTTCAGGGTGGCCTGCTTCCAAGTGTTTTTTTAAAGCCTGGAATGTACGGAAGCTACGTTGACAAAGACTACACATTGTAGCAGCCCGAATAGCATGATACTGGGAATGTATCTGAAGCTTCTGCATAGTCTTAAAAGCCAAGCTACAATGGTTACAACGGTATTTATAGACATGACGGTCAGAAACAGAGAGCTGCTGCTTCTTCTGCTGCTCATTTAGCTGATCTGGCATTGAGTCAGTGGTCTTCACTTCTTTACTGCTACTCTTATTCCAATCTGGCGTCTCAGTAGACTCCTTAGGTGGCTTCTGTTCCTCGGTCTTAATTTCCATTCCAGTTTTTGATTCCTCGATCCCAGGGGTATTTTTCCCATCCACAGGACTTTCACCTGGTTAAAAAAAAAAAAAAAGACAGAAAGAAAAAGTGTCTTTTAGGCAGGTAAAAAAGAATATTCATAAAACAAAGACTGCACCTAGTATGCTTGATGCTGCCCTAGCAATCTGATGACAATTCATCCATGCCCCAGAAAAGAATTGAACAAGATCAACAGGAGGTTGAAAAGAGAGTAATAGTAAATGCAAATGTGATGATAACAGTGGCTGTCGCAGCTGGCCTGGTAATGACATAGGACTTCCTTTTGCCATAAGTAAGGAATTTATTGCTACAATAGGAGCACAACACAGGAGAAAAATAAAAACGAAATGGAAAAAGAGTGGGAGTAGAAATGGGGACAATAAGCAGGACAGGTAATTGGAAAGATAGGCTAGTATGAGAGTGGCAGTGGAGAGACGGAGGAGCATGCTGCAAGAGTCACCAAAGCAGCAGCTTAGCACAGAATACAGGATGAGAAACATACTATTCAAAACATATTACTGGAAATATACATAGGGATATTTGCCACTGATGCTAGTGAAAGTCCTACAGACTTGTAGGACTAAGGCACACTTGCTGATTAAACAAGAAGTGTCCTACCTTCACAGTGCCTAGGAGCTATTGCATGCTTAATTTTAATGCTACCACAGGCAACTAATCTGGAATATCCAAGTCAAGAATTATATGCATGAGATAATGTACATCCTAGAATGTGCAAGCAGTAAAACTCAAGTCCATTGTTATTTTCCTCTTATTTTCTGTCTACATGTAAACCAAAAAGGATTCACTTTACCAAGAAAGAAATAAGCAGTTCTAAATCACTCATTTCTAAATCACTCATACCTGTATAGGCTTTTTGTTGCATACCTGAATATTTTCCAGATCCCTCAGTTGTAATGGTTGCAGGTGTGTCACGTTCAGATTTCTCTGAAGAAGCTGCTGGCAAGAGCATACTATTGGGCATCATGACATCTGGTACAGGAACCTTTGAAAATCAAGAATAGAGTATTATCACAGAAGGAATCACACTACTTAATGCTATACAGTTGTATTAAATTGTAATTCAATAGCTTCATCCCAGCTGGATCAAAGACTGCCATGACTAGATCAAGGTCTTGATTTACTCCTCGGTAGCAATTTTCTAACAGAGCAATTGGAGCATTGGGCATCCCTTGGTGGAGACTCCATTCAAAAGAATACCCAATAAGGTGAGGCTACACTCAATAAGAACTACACACATTCAATATTTCATTTCAGCCAGCGTCACTACAAGGTTTTGCTGACTATGTCAGGTTGGTTGGGTATTCCAGGACTGTTCTCCTTAGAATCCCTCCAGAGATGAGGATGATGTCAAGATATGGTCACTGGACTGTAGCTGACTAAGGGCAATCACTTGGTTTTACCTGTATTTTTTTAACAAATGCTGGACTTTCCATAAGCTTTGGAAAAAAAAATAAAAAAAAAAAAAAAGAGAGAATAAAATATCTTAAAATAAAATATTTTCATTTACAATAAGATTTTTTATCTTTCTTGTCGTAAATTGTTATATGACTATCATCTTCAGAATGTTTTACCTATTGTGTTATGCTTTTGAATTATGGACAGAAATCTTTGAAAGATGTACAGTTGTACTGTACAACTGTACAGTTGTGCAGATGTATTGCCTGATAGTACTTAGTTCAATTAGTTTAATTAAGTTGACATGCACAAGGCTGTCTGTCTTCTTTTTGCTCAGACCTTTAAGATTTAGTCATACCTGAAAGGAAGTTATCTAGAGGTTCACTGGAAAGCTGAGACATGGAAAGAACATGCTAGTCTTGGTTAGCAGAACACAGATGATGCAGATTATGTTTTCCCATCATTTTTTCTGCCAAACACACATTATTTTTTCTCTCTTAGAAAGAGACAACTCCCCACACCCAGAAAGCAAAGGAGAAGAGAGGAAAGGAAAAAAAGGAGATGCTCCAATAGCATTGAGGTGATCATGGACTTGGGAAGAGAGTTAACAATTCTCAGTACGGAGACTTTTCTTACATTTTGTCAGTTCATGAAAAGAGTCACACAAAAGCTAAGTTTCTACTGCTATAGAAAGTGGAGAAAAGAGATGAAAAAAAAAATCTTTAAACTGTTTTCATGAATCTGTAATTCTGTGTTTGCTCATCAGCACCTGGCACAAGGATAACCTTTGCTGATTATCATATTCCGCAGACAATCCAGTTCAGATCCCTGCCGGATGCATCAGGCATCAGGTGCTCCATACCCCAAAGAATAGATTTAGCTGGATTATTACCTATTCTTGGACTTGTCTTTCTGTTCCCTATTCATATTTTTCTCATGAAAAATCTGAAGTGTCTTTCACAAATGACAAAAGTAAGAAACATGACATTCTGTAATACACAAAATTTGCGTTTTCAAATTAGCACTGATACTGTGAATTTCATGCAACATAATGAGTACAGCTCATCTAGAAAACCGAAATCCTGCGACTTTTTGCTCAGAGAAACCTCTGTTATTTTTACAAACAGAAAGTTAAGGGTCACATTACCTCTGAGCACTGGGTATTATTAGACCCAATTTACAGGTGTGCACTCAGAGGCACTGTCAGGCCTGATTTTTCCAAGGTTAACGTCAGTGAGGAACTGCAGGTTTTCAGCATCTTTGAAAGCTGGCCTCAGTGATTTTCCCAAGGGACAGCAGTTACTGGATGAGCTAGGAACAGACTCGTGAGTCCTGACCCTCTGCCTTGCTCGGGCTACCTGAACACTATGTCACAACAAATACATTGCCGAGAGGATTGAGCCCGTTTCTGCAGCATGCACATCGGTATTTAGATCACTTACTGTCATGAGCAGTTTCTCCACACAGTCAGGGGACACACTGTGCAAATGGGTCAAATGGAGCTGGAGGTGCATTTTGTTGCTGAGGACATCCTGGCCGAGGGGGCAGCAGATAACAGGTTGCATTGAATGCTGTGACAGGACGTGCATCTGGATGCGATTTGGGTCCCTACTGTTGTAGTTACAATAAGGACATTGATAGAACTGCAAAACATCAAATTAAGATGCAGGCTATTAGTCAGTGTGCTTTTAATAACTTGCTGATATTGCTATTTTAATAGCACATCATCTCTGCTGTATTCTTGAGTCATTTGCAAGAATTCTAGAATGCAATTACATCGTTACATTTTCCTTTACCTGCTCATGACAAAATTTATTGTCCTCTGGAGCCTTTGATTTTTTAGCTGCACCATCCTCTTCTTTGGCCAGAAGAAGCTGTTGTGCCCCTACCACAGTGTTCACTTTTGGTTCCTTCTCTGGTGTGACTATTCCTGTTTTGAAAACATAATTTTAAGAACATATTTTAAATTTGAAAATATTCTATTTTGCAAAGAGGCTATGATTCCAAAGGATAAGGATTCTGCCTTTTTTTTTTTTTTTTTAAGTGTTAGAGAAAAATATACCAAACTCTGGTAGTAGAAAGGTGGAAACACAGTTTTGTTCTTGACGGAGACTCCATAAATTCATTTTAGAATGGACTCTACTGTTTAGATAACCCTATGTTGTCTTTAAATATTAATCAATAATGTACTTTCTTTAACAGCTCAGTATGAATCCGTGTATTACATTAAAACAAATCAGTTTTGCTTAAAAATCCTGTTTCCCAAAATAATTAATTTGCTGATGTTTAATTACCCACTCTCTTTCCTAAACTGTCTGAGCAATATGAATATTGTGCTGTTTTAATAACTCCTGCCTGGTTACAATTCTGAGGCTAAGTATACTGAGGCTTTAAAAGAAATACTGTTGAGAATAGGATTTCAGAGCTAATTTAATATTAATTATATACAAAGATCAGTCATTTGGGATTGCCTTAGATGTTTACACTGTGAATCTTTATATTCTAGCATTTGTGATCAAACCCCAAGTATAATTGTTTTCTATAGACAGTTCTACTATTAGGCATTAAATGCTATATTTAATATTATGCCTGAACTAGCTGTGTAATGCGGCCCAGTCTGGCACACATCAAAGAGAAGAGTGCAATTCTAATTTCCCAGTCCATCAGAAAATTCTTTCCAGCGTCAATTTGCCAGATAATCTCTTCTGCTAGGCTGGATATTACAAGAGCATTGGGTAGGCATGTCACATACATCTCACGACAAACACAAAACCTCATTTACCAACCATTCCAATCTCATCATAGTGCAGCATCATCTGACCTTTTTTCTGCTGTTTATTATGAGTATTTCTAATTTTAACTTTCAATTTTCACCATCTTCCAGTCAATTTGCAACTAAATTATTTCCAGGGTGAGGACACTATCACTGGACACTGGGTGCAAATACATCTTGAAATGCAATGAAGCTAAACCATTGATTGCTATCAGACCCAACGTAAATATATAGTCCAGGGGTAATCTGATTGTATGCTGTGCATGAAGATTTATCTTGATTTTTTTCAATCCACATAAGGTTCATATAAATGAACAAATTGCACCTCATTGCACAATAACCTAGGACTAATTTAAAAATAAGGTCACGGATGTTATGGAAACAAAGTAAATATGAACAAAGAAAATACCTGCATTTTTCCATAGACAAAACCAAGAACTTTTAAAATGATTATTATTCTTATTATATAGACTTTGTGAAGCCTTTGATATTAACAGAGCAACATAAGAGAAAAGTAAAACAAAAGGACAACTTTCAAGGTAAATACCAAACCCTCACAGTGCAATAATAAACAGTTGCAAGCTGAATCATCCAGAGACATTTTTTTGAAGGGCACTTTAAATAAAAAAAAAAAAAAAGAAATGCAAAAAACATGTTATGACTTATACATGTTATACGTTGATGGTGATTTCCCCACATGTTGTTCTTCATTCCTAAGGTGGTAATTATTCCTTTTGGTGTAATTTAGAGTAGTAATTCCAGCATGTTCTTGCTCAAATTAAATTTTATTCCTGTCATATTTTCCTACTTTTAACAACTGATTTGTCAACATCAGTTTAACATCTGAACAGGCTGCCTTCTGGAGCACCGTTGAATTTTACACACTAAGGCACTGATCTTGGAGGCCTCATAGAGGTTTCTCTGTAAGAGCTAAAGGACTGGTGATGCTTAAAGGCATAATATACATGATACAGTAACATATGCCACTATTGTATTATTCAGTGTGGTTTATGATAATAAAGTACTTTCTGGCCTATCAGTATTTGCTTGGCAATATACTGTTATTATTTAAGTGACTTAATGGTGAGAATTAGGGGAAGTATAAAAGTGACAAACTGTACGAACAGAGAAAGGGTGCTTTTCAGGTTTTAGAAGGATGGGTTCAAATTATTAACCTTTCTTCATCTCCAATTGTCAAAAATGTCCAACAACTGACTACTGTCTCTTACCTTTATTGTATGTCGTTTTTAAAATGTTCCTTTTTAAAGACAACTGGGCCAAAATCACAGCTGGTGTAAACTGACACTGTTATATAGCTAGCTGAATTTAAAATTCAAAATAAAACAATTCCTCCGTCTCTGTCCCTCGCCGAGCTAGCTCTTTCTCAACAATTTGTCACAGGAATTAGGGTCCCAATTCTTCTCCAAGAAAGTGTATTTGATTGCATTTTGGCACTGGTATGTAACTGCTAGTGAAATGGTGCTTAGAGTGCACTCTCTGTGCCTGGGCACACACGAAGTTAATATTAGACAGTGTTTTCCAACAGAGGATATGATAACTTAATTATTTCAAAGGGCCAATAATAATCCTGAAACTCATAGTTCTTGTTTCTATAAAAACAAGTAATTTTTGGTTACATTTTCTTTTGTGGCTAATACAATAAAATCTTAGAGTTATAAAACACTGTGCTGGGTCAATAAATGCGAAACAAAGCACGGCTTTTTATTATGTTTACTCTGATATTTATACAAATTATTGGAATTTACAAAGGCTTTGTTGCTGTGGTTGTTTTGGATCCCATCAGCCCTACGAGCTGTTGCTTTTTAAATCACCGAATTCGCACCTGGCCAGAAGTACAAGCTGTGGAGCCTTGCAAAACTTAGGCCTGATCCTTCAGTCTGGCACCTGGGAAGCCTCCTGTACCTGCCCAAAGTGAAGCCCAAATACCCCAAATTGCAGTTTTCGCTGCAGAAGCAGCTCTTTGTAACAAGTCTTTGCTTTTCTGAAATACTTGTGCCAAAAGCGAAGGAGGATCTGCTTCAATTTGATAATCACATTCAATTTGATAATCACCATCACATTGCATGGCCTCCTCATCTCACTGTCTCTACCTTCTGCTTTCCAGGCTGAATTCCTGGTTTTAACAAGCTTCCCATAGGGAGGCTGGACAAAGTTACAATATTGCAGCCATGGACTGGCCCAAGCACATCACGTAGCACAGCTCTTACAGTGGGATACTCCACCAGTACACTACTCGTAATAGGCGCTGTAAAAAAAAGGCTAAAATCAGTTGTTACTTGCTTTCAATAGGTGCTTTTTATTCTTGAGATTCATTATTTGTTGTTTTCTCCCTAATTGTGGAACAGAAACCATCATTCATTTTATAAAGTGCACAGCATTATTTTAGATGAATAATGTAATTTCAATACATTTAACTCAAAAACTAAGTTTAATTATAAATAAGCACCATGAAATAGACTAGTCAATGATTACCTGTCAGTTACAGAATTATTTAACTTGTGTAAGATCGCTAATACAAAAATGACATAATTCACTGCAATTCAGATGCCATCACCTTCTTAACAACTCTGAAACCCCAAAATGAAAATAAAACTGTTTCTGTTACTAACAAGGAGGAAAAAGCTAATAAAATATGTTTGCTAGTGAAATAAAAACCTGGAATACCTGTAATCAAAATGCTATTTTGGTATTTATGAATCTATGTAGTTGATAAAGATTGCATAATTTAAGACTTCTGACACATCAGATGTTATTCAGCCTCAAAATAATTCTAAAATTATAATTACTGGTAGAGTATTCTTTCTAATTAGAGTAGAATGAAAGGATAATTTTCATTGCAATAATGAAGGTTAATTTTCATCCTTCCTCATGTTTACTACCTTATTAAAAAGTGGTCCCCTTAGCCATGGCAAAGACATATTACATTTTCAATGCAAATGTATTAATCTGGATAAATTCCATATTAATTCTTGCACTGCATAGAGCTGTAATTTGGATTATAATTAATCTAAAGTGGCACTAAATTTAAATGACAATATAAATGAGGCATTAGTAGGCTTTTCTATTCTGAATGAATATTCAACAAATATAACTTGCATATTGCCAAGTCTCGTTTTGAAAGCTCCACTCCTTGAGATAAGGTAAGCAATACAGCACAACAGCTTACACAAACATTCTGTTACTAAATACATGTTAATCCTTTCTCGTCTAATACAATCTATGCTAAAGAGGGGTCAAACGCTTTCCTGTTTAACTTGTTAGTATTGTGATTAATTTATTGGTTTTCCTGAGATTTCTTTGGCAAGACTTGCAACAATCAGTTCATGAGAAAGCCCAAATTAACATTCAATTACACATAAGCAGTTATGCAGTCATTAGAAATATTTGTCAGATGAGTGAAAATTTCGATGATGGTCTGGATGTTTCGTATGTAGAACTAATTTAGAATAGTAAAATAAAAGTTTCTAAAAGGCTTAATGTTTTATCTATTTTGTACACAATCTATTTTGTGTAAAGCACAAAGGCAATCATGTTTTTCAGCCTTTGTTTTTGCATGAATCTAACTGCAAAGTTATTTGTGTAATTGCTGGCACGGGAATGCAGAACAATTATGCTGTTTTTTTTTCTTTTCTGTAGTGCACCCAGTAGGCCTCTGGATATAGGTTTGTCCTAATTAAACTTGGCCCTTCTGAGTAGCTAATCCTGATGGAATTCTGAGAATTCTCCTTCAGTATTTTTTTTTTAAGATTCCATCGTTTTTATTTTTTTTCTTTTGCTGGAACTTTTAACATCTTCTTTCTTGAACAACTACAAATGGACTTGCCTAAAAGAAAGAGAGGGCCGATCAGCTCCCTGAAATGCTTTGCATTTTCTCTAGGCAGAATCTATGGCAGGAAACGGAGGCTCCCTATGGTGGTCACCTCTCTCTCGTTAAGTTTCCAGGACAGCCTGCTGAGGAGACAGTGCAGGAGGACCTAAGCCCAGATTTGTAGCATGGCTTTACTGCGCTGCAGACAGCTCTTTCCAAGTAAGAGCCAGCTGAGGGGGGATATATATTTTAAATCACAACAAAATTTCTTGCTCAATATCATCCTTGTCATCATCAGCCTTTCTTCAGTCTCTTGATCTCAGAAAATAAAGCAAATGAAGAGCAGCTGGAGTTCTAAACTGTGATAGGCCTTAACACATCAACAAGCAAACTTAAAACAAGCTCTAAGACTTAAATCAGTCTTCTGAATTAATTTACCAGGGAAAGGGCCATCTATAATTTGTTTCTGAGACAAATCCAAAAATGCTTATTATGTAAAGAGCAAATTACAAGATGGGAGAATTTGGGTGTAAATAAACTTGCAAGTAAAATGATATTTTCTCCGCAAGTAGAAAATATTCTCTCTCTTTACAGAGAATACAACCTCCTTTGTATGCTGCTGTCATTGGGATACAAGGAAAAGATATATGACTACCTGAAACTAATAGGCTTCAACCTGTTTCAGCACTTCTTCTGCTTCAGTGAATCCAACATAATGTAACTAGGTATAGCGTGCGGCAAAAGTAGCCAATGTAATATTCATTGTGACCATAGATTTCCATCTCATACATAAAAAGCATGGATGAAGTCACATATTTGCCAAATCAAACACAGAAAAAGCCTTGGGTATCTACACCAGATGCTGGCCCTAGGTTTGTTTGTGCACAAGTAAATGTCATGACATGGGGGTTTTGTTTTCAAAGACAGTAGCTTTCATTACTGGGCTTTGTCTATTCCAGGAGCTCAAAATTACCCAGCCCATAATCCGTTTTCAATGATATTTCCTCTTTCTTAGGCTGAATCATCTGCAAACTTTTTCGCTGGATTTTGTGTATTTTTTTCAAAATGCCTCAAATAAATGCTCAGGAAGAGGCCAGATTCTTGAAAGTAACTGATCAGACAGCAGGAGCAAAAAATAATAATAACAAAAAAATCCACATTCTTTGGGTTACAAGGGGGGCAAAACTTGATTGAAGAAAAAATTCAAGTGGTACCTAATCCTATGCTTATGAAAAATTAATATGCCATCAGAGGAATCACAAGTACAGCTAAGATTAATGAAAGGCGCTTAAAAAATTACAAGCACACAAACTGATTTGATTAAAAAATAATCTCACTGGTCGTCCTGTAATATTCTTCAACTTATCCGCATCTATCCTGTCAGATGGTTATGATTAAAAATAGGTCAATGGGAGGCTACTGATAGAAATCACATGCAAAATGCACATGCAATGAATAGTAGTGGGAATGTCCAGGCAGTTTAAAATGAAAGAGCATTTAATAAGTTAAAAAAGAAGAAAGACAAAATTCGAGCATCTTACCAGAGTCTTTATTAGATTTTTTGACTTCACTATTGTCTCTCTCACTTGAGTCTTTATCATCAGCAACAGCCACTGATGCACTTTTAGCAGACCCTTCTGTATCTTCACCTTGTTCCTCTGTGGAAAAGCACAGAAAAGATCTAACTTAGTGACTGTTCAACAGCAATTCAGATTTTTCCTTTAATAAGAACCGCACTATATGACAGTGTCCAAAGGAAGAGAGGGGAAGAAAAGGAACAGGAAAAGAAAAGCAGTTTAAAGTGACTGGGCATTAATTACGAATAACTTGCAATGTTTCAAAATGCACTCAGAAATTCTAAACATGTCTTTATCAGAAGATCCACCTTTCACCAGAGCGACAGATTTAAAGCTTGTCATTTCATATTCTTTGCCTAGAAGTGATTTGTGTTGAAACACACACACGCACGCACGCGCGCACACGCACCGTACAGACTTGAACAAAAGCAAGCACATGCAAAAATGTATCTCGGAGCCAAAAAAAAGAAGAAGAAAAAAAGGGAATTGGAGCATAAATCCTATTAGCGTAGCAGTATCCTGCTAATTGCAGTAAGTAAGTATTAGGTATTAGGTACTGTATTAAATATAAACCTTTGGCTTTGCTAGAGAAGTCTCAAATTCTGTCTCCAGGGGGAGCTATGCAGGATAAATGATGCCACTTGGTCTATGGCTTCTAAGGAAACTGCATTACCCACACCTCACTTACGTGTTCACACCAGCTAGATTACATGGAAATCTTCACAGTAACTCAACCCTATTTAATTATTCTGTAAATCTTAGCTATGCTGCTACTGGTGGATTAATCTGTTTATGCAGTTAGCTTCTATGCTGGGGCTGTGTAGCACTAATCCGTGAAAGGCCCACTGTTCCTTTTCATCCTGTGATCATTTGTCTCTCACTGTGCTGATGTCACATTTTAATGAATTTTTAGCAATCTGAGTAATGCCAGATAACCAGACTTGCAACTCCCCACAGCACAGCATGCTGTTTTCATTGCAGCACAAAAAAATAAAAATCATATTTCCCAGTTCAGGTAAGAATTATATAAATTAGGAGGTGAAGGTAAAATGGGATTCAAAGCACCAGGCTGCTCAATTTCATAAAATCTTTAATGACCATATAAATTAACCCTGGAAAGGCAAAAGGTCACAGACACACATTTGCATACACTCTTCTATTCACTTTTGATAAGCAGAGCTTTTATGCCGGGAACATGATACAATTAACCCTTCAGGAACCATACAAAATGCAGCTACCGACATTTTAAGTGTCAAGCATTAACTGAAAATTACACACTGCATAAAATTTTCATTGTAAATGCTATAGTGATTGAAAGGGGAAATAGTGGCCCTCTTCGCACCCCATGTTTTATTAATAACATTCTGACAGCCGAATGAAATATCCTCTGTCATATGTAGCAGCTGAGCACAAAAAAATTGCTACTTAGTGCCTCGCTCGCCAGCCATGCGCTGAAACCGTATGCCTGGGCAAACAACCCTCCGATCGATGGGGTGAACCTATCCGGCTCTCGACCCTCTGAGAAAGCTTTTGCAGGTGGGGAAAAGAAAAATAAATAAATAAATAAATAAATAAATAAATAAATAAATAAAAGGGCTGCAGTTTCAGACACGTAACCAAACCGAAAGAGCTCCCCAATCGCAGATCAATGACGCCCTAAAAGGACGGACGACGAGCAAACTCCCATGCTGCGTTTTTTACACAACCTAGGGAGAAAGCAGGTGCCCGCTTTTAAAAATAACTGCGAATTTACAAATACAGATATACATATCCATAGATGCAGGTGTGCGTTTATGAAAAAATGCCCCCAAAACGGAAGGACACGTGGTGCTGTTTTCGCGGCCCCTGCCCCGGCGCGCGCTCATCAAAGCCGGGAGGCTCCTCAGGCGCAGCGGGGAGCGTGGCCGTGTGCGAGGCTGGCAGGGCAGCGTGCCTCCGGATGCGTCTCGGGATCGGGAGCTCCGGGCTCCGCTCCGGTGTCAGGCCCCTGGCCTGCCGCGGCCCGTGGCAATTCCTCCTCGGCTCATCCTTGGGAGTGGATGCGTTGTTGCTTTTCCTAGATTTACTGGCCCAATCCCCCCGGGCTGGAAAATGAAGTGTCAAAGTGCTACTGAGTGTCCTTATCTTGAGGGGACATAAAATTGTAAGGGCTATCGTGGCACACATTAATAAAACATTGTGTGCGTGTCAGGAGAAGCGAAAGAAAATTATGAAGGTACTAAAAGAAAAGCTACAGTATCATCTGGGTCTCATCAGACAATTTTTTGCAGGGTGCTCTCCTGCTTTTCCTGGTATGTGTTTTAAGTGTGAGAGAAATTCCCAGACATGTTCTCCTATACATCATCGCGGTGTCTGACCTCGGCCTGACCCTGGCAACAGTTTGAGAAATCTGAATGCGAACAAAGACTCTGTGTCAGCAGCGGGGAGAGATCGCGGGATAGACTTTCCCCATCAACTTAATCGCAAACAGCAGTTCCGAGGCCATAACTTTACAGGGCTCCGCCAAGCCACAGACACGTAACCTTTGGAGGTGAAGCCGGCCCCCGCGCCCCCCGCCCCCCGCCGGCGATTTTTCTCCGTCTTGTGGTGCTCCCTTTGATGTAGCGAGGCAATTAGCTCTAATGCTCCAGCGCTGCAGCCCCGGTTTATGGCTTGGAAGGTGAGAGCTGTTTATTACAGGTAGGCTCCTGGGGGCCGTAAAGGCTTTGCAAATTTTTAATCATGCAAAAAACTAATCAAAATGTAACTTATACACACCATAAAAATTAATATCATTATTATGCGCCGGTATAAATTGCCTGCCTCGGCTTTCGGTGGCGCTCCCTTCTGGAAAATACATTTGGCATTCATTTCAGAAATATGTATGGCATCCGCTCCAGAAATAAATTTCGTAGGCAAAATGATAATGCAACTTCTCATATTTTCCTTCAAAATTACAGAAAGCCTCTCTGATATTCACGCTGTCGCCACATTTCTCAGAGCGGGATGCTAGGAAAATAAAACAGCCCTCACTTAAAAACAGAAAATTTACCAAAAAGAACCTTAAGACCATTCGTTAGAATAAATATCAAGGCTATCTCATGAAGCGGGCTATCAAAGGCTCTGTAAAGTTCTTATTCCTGCCTCTTTTTAGTGACTTTTTTTGCTCTTACTAAGTATGCTAAGCAACAAGGATATTATTCAGTTATAAAAATGTGGTAGCTCCTGCTCAAAGATACAAAATCAACAAAATACGATATGATGGTGCTGCAGATTCCAGGACAAGTCCTAACGCTCTGTTTTAAATTTACAAGAGTCTTGCCTATATACATTTACAAATGTCAGCTTTGAAAATGAATAGAGCACCGGATTCAAACGTACTTTAATGGCTTTAATAACACTTACTATTGCAATATGATATTTTATTCACACCTGGTTTTATTTTGTCTAAATGTTGAAAACTTCTTTTGATGTTGGCTCTCTTGAGCTTAGCCATTATCAAGTTTTTTTTTTCCCCTGCAACCGCCTTAGAATTAAACACAAAAATGAGGTTAACTGCACTGAAACTGTCAAACAAGGGAAAATGGAAAAGTGAAACTTCAGAAGTAATGCTAATCGGGTGATATTGCATATTACATATTCTACGTCATATACTTTAATGTTGATCTACACTCTTGGGCTTCAGTTCAATACCAGTTTTATGAAGGAAGACCCCAATGACCTTTCTCAGTCCAAGAAGTCAAGTCGCCTGAGTATTTCAGTTGCAAAGTCTAGGCCTCAGACAGACAAAGTCGCATGACACAAATACATAGCAGCAAAACTAGATGAATATTCAAATGGAGATTAGAAAAGCCTGACTTGCTCAGATACAAATAAAAGAACAAATGCATCCACCATAGCATCCAAGGCTTGGGATAGAGAAACAAATGCTATTTTTTTCCAAATAAAATGTTCAGCAGATAAAACAAGACATGGCAAAGTCAAAGCAATCTTCTCTCCTTTAATCTAAAGGCACGTGGATAATTGAGGAGGCATATCAGTCACATTTTCCTGTTTCACCAGAGAAGTTTCCCTAGTGATGTTTCCCTAGCATAGGGAGTCTGTCTCCAAGTCTATCTCAAGAACATATTTTCCAGGATATTTTTTTTAAACATCACTGATATATCACTTAACTGCCAGTAGTTCCTGTTTTAGTCCAAAGATTACTGACATACATGCATCAATATATATATGCACATAGACATATATATATGTAGATATCTCTTTTGCCCCTTCCAATTTCCTAAGCAAGGATGATCTACTAGTTGTGGGTGAGTAATTGTGGTTATGAAAGAGAGAGCAAGATTAAGCAAGTGTTTGTGGCTGAGGGCTAGATGGATGGGGAAGGAATAAATCAATTGACTAAAGCAGTAAGTAAATAAATAGGAAATGAGAGAGAGATTTTAAAAAATAATTGGGGCTTGTTATTCAATATGTTCAGTAAACAGATGAATCAAAGGTACCCAGAAATGTTTAGTACAAGTATATACCAGGTTCAGCTCAAAGAAGGAATGCCTTATTGAGATCAACTGTTAGGATGAAAAGGTAACTGATAGCCAAAGATAAAGGAAGGGTGTATTGGAGAGATGGACAGATGGCAGCTAATGCAGGAACAGGAAAAACAAATAACAAAAGAAAATGAAGAAGAAAAACACATCGAATATGTGAGAGAATAAAAAATATTTAATAGAAAAGCTTGTGAATCTACTTCTAGATTATCCTAGTTACACTAAATGGATACAGCATTTCTCTGACTTCTCAATTCTCACAAATATTCAAGAAAATATTTTCTGGCTGGTCTTGCAGAGCACACATTAGGAACAGGATGCTGCACTCATTCAGGATCTGGACTCCATCCTCTAGTGGTCGTATTTCATCTTCAAATAGGATTTCTAATTTCTCATTGGGGGACTCGAGGGGAATAACGGCACCAACTCGTTAATAGCTGTTTCTAATCACTGTGTTATATTTAAAACTATAGCGATTAGAAGGCTGAACTTCCCACAAACAACCCTATAATTAAGCGATGATGGTCACATTGGCCAGAAAGTGCTAACAGGCAGTTAGCATAAAATTCTGCCATTTTGTCTTGTGGTGCATCCTTTGAATTTTTACAGTGATCTTGTGCTTTATTTTCTTCTTGCCGAACTGTAGGAGCCTTTCAGAGAGGGCTGACTGTGAAGCTGGCTGAGCAGGGAGGTGGCTCCCTACCAAGGGGTGTCACAAATCACACCCACTTTATCCACTCACCCCACCCAGCAACCCGTATTCCCTGCTTGCCACGCTCAGCCTCACCCTTCTGGCTGCCTGAGAGAAAGAGCTCTCATCTACTCTTACTTATTTTTCTGCCTTAACTTCTGGAAGACTAATCAGCCCAGCACTTTTTTATTATTTTCTGATCTATTCTTTTCTACCTTTTTTTTTTTTCCCCCCTAATATAGCCACACTCCACTTCCAACTGTTTGCAAAGCAAAGGGAATGTTCTCCCCCAGAAGTTTAGAGGGGTGGAGTGTCCTTCCGAGTCTGGCTGCTGCATACACTCTCCTTTTCTCTTGTTGCTGGCTGGGATTGACTGCTTTCTAGTCTCCCTCCCATCTTCCCAGAAAAAAATTGGGAAAAGATGTGTTTTGCTGTGAAAAATGGTATAAAATGTAGGAAAAAAAAATGTTGGTAAGCTAATGCTGAACCACACTGCTTTATCAAAAAAAAAAAAAAAAAAAAAAAAAAAATCTGTTCTTTTTCTTGCTTGTTTTTATGTAATATTTTATCAAATATTTTGCAGGAGGCAAAAGGAGCATATGCTGACAAAACCATTAACAGAGAATGTCAGCTATTCAGAATGAAGCTCAACAATGTTTTCCAGATGTGATTGGAGATGAACAGTTAATCATTTATTATGCAAAAAGGGATACTTTTCTTACTCTTCTTGGCCACTTGGAGAAAGGCATTGAAGCATGAATCTATACTGAGAATTGTCTAACTTTTCCAACTCATCAGTACTTTCCTTTTGGATGCCATTACGGTTCATAGACACTGCTGTTTCTCCCATCAGCAGAGGTTATGAAGAACATTAGTGTTGTCTGACAGGAAAACTAACATACTTCCATCAAGGTTTTTTTGAACACAAAATTAAACCTCAGTGCTAATTCTTGTCCCACATGCTGGTGTGGATTCACTCTGCCTAATTTTATGTGCGACTCTAAATTTCTTCTGTGGTGAACAGAGAGGAAGGTACTTCCAGGGGCCAACCCACATTTTAGATAAACTGAATCAGCCTGTAGAGACGTCTAAATCTGACTGTAGTATGGTTTTAAAGTAAATTTTAGTGTTTAGGGTGGAGACATTTCCACCTTGGCATTGCAGTTAATGCTAGAAGTTAAGTGGTTGAAACTAGGAATAGAATCTTCATCCAACACCCAGGAAGGTGATTAAAGTCTCCTCATGACCTTCACACTTCTTTTTGGGGTGCTTATTCCTCACTGAAGGGAAGAGATAAATTCTGGATCTTCACAATATCATTCAACTTGTACACCTCTTTCTTTTCTGTATTGCTGCTCGATCTGTGTTTTCAAAATACTTTCACATAGAAATGCTTCTGTAGTTCCTGATTTCTTTAACTTTCTGCTACCTCCTGCTTGAGCTGAGGTTTCCAAAACCTCATATAAGTGCTGAAAGCAGCACTCACATTCTCAGTTTCCAGAATACTCCTTTAGAGTATTTTTACAAGGAACTCCACAATGTTAATTAACAGTTTATTTAAAATGCCATTTTAATGACATATTTTATCAGCAACTCAACTTTTAGGTTCTTCTCTGAAATCCTTTTCATTTACCTTTAAGATTTTCATTCTGAATTATGGACCTCTTTTTGGCTCACCAAGAGCATGTCTCTGAAATTATCTATAAGAATTCTGTAAGTGCATATATTTCTCCTTTGTCTTTTGAGAATAGTAAAGGAATTTATTTTCTTTGCCATCTCCTGATCATTTTGGATTGACTCTTTACTCTCTGGTGACCTAGCAAATCTAAATACTTTTGTGCAGGCTTTCTACTTCTGAGGTACTTCAACAATTCCTACTGAGCTATGTACCTTCAAGAATTTATTTCTCTAAGCCAAAACCTATCTTCAGTTTTATTAAAACTACCTCAGCTGTATTTCCATTTTTAAGGATATTTTTTTCTGACCTTAATATATTCTTGTACTATGCCTTGTCATGTAGCTAAAACATCTCCCTCCAGTTTGAATATTCTCTCTTCCTGATGCAAAGTGTCACAGGCAGAAGTGGATGCTATATTTACAGTGAAAAACAATTTTATTTGAATATAGATTCTATTATATTCTACTTTTCCACTTTTTATACTATTATTTCTCCTTTTTTTTCTCTTTTAAAAACAGACTTTGAGGATTTTTTTTTTCCTGAATGACTTAACAAATATTCTATAGCTAAAATATATAGCAGTCCATGATTTTTTTTTACAAACTTTTGTTGCAGATAGCACTGAAATCTTCAGAATTCAAAATTCTGGCTTAACACACACATGCACCAAATGTCTTTTTCTTTTCTTTTCTTTTTGGGGGCATAGGGAGAAGACCATATAAGTACTTGTACTTTCTCTTTCAGTCCAGATTGCAATGGTTAGGTGATACGTATCTTCAGTAAGACTGTCACCACAAATTCATCCAAAAGCCTCCTGTAAAAACTGGGCAAAATCTTGTTGACTCCCTGCTGTTTCTCATCTCTTCCTCCCTCCCTCCCTTCCTTACCTCCTACTCCCAATCTGGATAATTTGCATAACTGTCAATATTTTGTGTCATTAATCAGACATTATTTAGTATTTTGGCATG
Source organism: Rhynchotus rufescens (assembly GCA_032273925.1). Lineage (NCBI taxonomy): Eukaryota > Metazoa > Chordata > Aves > Tinamiformes > Tinamidae > Rhynchotus > Rhynchotus rufescens. The sequence goes on from JAVCKT010023757.1 coordinate 42,472, forward strand.
TTCTTCATTTCCAACATAGCTTTTGATTCAGAGTCAAAAGATGCTACAGTTCTATCCTCACCATCCACAAAAGCCTATAGGATTCTTCCTGTTCAAGTATGGTACTTTAGCACCTAAATCTAAACTTTTCTTACTACATGGTTTGTAACCAGGAATTATACTATATTACTGATGATTCAGAAACTTGCAACTTCAGTCCACAGCTGAACCTGTGAGAGTCATTCACATAGCATGTTCTGAAAATGGACAATATCAATTAATTCCCAGATAGTACCATGATGGGTGATTCATAAATATCAAAGCAGAGTAGATTGCCTACACATTCATATTCTCTAAATTTAAAAACGCCATTTATTTCAAGGACTCCCAGTGCCAAGTCAAGCATTTCTGTTCACTCCGTTTTGCTTTAAAACTTCTTGTGTCATTGCTAAAGAATTGCACGGTGACCTCACTGGTACTCATATTTTTTTTTTCACTAAACCAGTGAAACATACTGGATATTTTCTCTTTCACTTCATCTTCTTCTTTTAATTTTTCTATTCTCCACTATTCAATATTTCGCAGTACATCTGCCTTTGCTACATCATGAGTCAGAGGTCTCCTTTGAATGCTCTTTTTTCCCCCAAGATATAGTATAGATAACAACCTTCCACCTTAATTTTTACTGTGTGTATATACACATACATATATATTATATAATAATATATATAATATACAATATATATGATTATTTGTATTATATATTATATAGTATATGTACATATTATATGTGTGTATATATATATATATACAGTATAATTCCATTTCTGCTGAAAGAAAGGCTTGTAGAGCTCACAAGGAGTTAGTGAACACAACTGACAGTGTCAATTTAGCTAGGAGCCTGAAACGCCTTGTGAGGTGGTTCTGCTGGAAGCACTGAAAGTATTTCAGAGAAAGCTTCTCTGAAAGACCTGATTTTAAAAATTATTCTTAATAGCTGCAAACAAGCGGGCAATTTCAAATGCTC
>JAVCKT010023758.1:0-15748 GCA_032273925.1 Rhynchotus rufescens
GCCGCGCGCCGCGGCCCGCGCCGGCGCCCGCCGCAACCGCTTACCACACGGGCTTGGCGCGGTTGATGGTGGTGCGGAGCCGTGGCTTCACGTAGTCGTAGTAGCCCTGGTTCTTGTGCTCCTCCTGGCACCACACCAGCTCGGCGTTGGGGTACTTCTCCGCTTCCTTCTGCAGCAGGTCGAAGGGGAACGGAGACAGCTGCCGGGAGGGACAGGCGGAGAGGCGTCAGCCTGTGGCACGGCACCGCGGAGCACCGGCGCCGCACAGCGCCGAGCACGCCTGGGAACACGCGCGTGGAACGGGGCTGCTCACCTGCTCCACGCGCGTGATGGCCACGTCGGCCTCCATCTGGCGCGCCTTGCGCTCCCGCGTCAGGTCGTAGTACACCTTGCCGGTGCAGAACAGCACCCGCTTCACCTTGTCGGGGCTCTGCGCCGCGGGGCCGCTGTCGGGGATCACGCGGAGGAAGTTGGTGCCTGTCGAGAGACCAGACGTCACCGTGACGGCGAGGGGACGAATCCGGGGTGCGCTGGGAGCTGCCGTCACCCACGTGCGGTGACAACCAGGGAGGCACAACGTGCCAGACCGGTTGAATCCTTCCTGACCCCGACCACTGCATGGAGGGAGCCGGTGGCCCCTGGGACTGCACTGGAACACGGCGGCTGGCTGACACCGCGGCACAGCGGCACGCGGAGGGATCACAACTGCTGGGTTGTGACCCTGTGGGTGACAACAGGGTGTAGCTCACTCCAGGAGCTGGCGCAACAGGCTGGCTCAACCAGCCGGGAGAAAGGAGAAGGAATGCAGGGAGGAGCCGGCCTGGCTGCTTATCGCAGAGGGATGGAAAAGCGGCTCCGGATGCTGGGGAGAGCAGGGCTGCCTTCCCGGGACACCGGCACAGCTGGGGCGCGTGGGGTGCAGCCCCGTGGGACCTGTCGGTGCCACGAGCATGTGCACGGGCGTCCCGAGCCCCACGGGCGGCACCAGAGGAAGCGGCAGGTCCGCAACGCCCGGACCCCCGCAGAGCCCCCGGCAGGCGCGAGGTCCGGCGCCCGGCCGGCCGGGAGCAGCGGCCGCCGCCACGGGGACGTCATCCCGCCCTTGTCCCCGCGGCTCCGCACCTGGCAGCATGTCGTTGAAGCTGGAGCGCGCTTCGGGGTGGCGCAGCAGCGACTTCGGAGTGAAGATGATGAGCTGCGGGGGGACAGGAGGCCGGCGGGGCCGTGAGCGATGCCGGAGGGCGGCACCGTCCTGCTCCCGGCTCCGTTTCCCCGCCCTGCGCCCGCTTGGTGGCGAGGCACAAGGGCAGCCCTGCTCTTAAGCCCATCCCCAGGCTGGGCGCTGACCCAGCGCATCCCAAGCCGGGCCGAGGGAAGCGCAACGGCGGAAGCAGCCCGGCCGGGAGCGGGGCCGGGAGCGGGGCCGGGAGCGGGGCCGCTGGCACTGACCGGTTTGCGGAAGGGCAGCAGGATCTGGCGCCGCAGCACGTGGAAGAAGTTGGCTGGAGTGGAGCAGTTCACGACGATCCAGTTGCAGTCGTACAGCTGGCGCACGTCGAAGTCGTCCAGTTTCTGCTCGGCAAGCAGAGCGCAGGGGCGTTTCGGGAAAGCCACGCGGCTCCTCGGCCCTTCCTCCCCTCCGCCCCCCTCTCCAGCCACTCCTGCTCCCCGGGGAGCAGCCCACGGCACGGGGAGAGGCCGCACAAGCGGCCACCACCACCCCTCCCACAACAGCCACGGTGAGGGAAGCACCGTACGGTGCTGCTGTCCCCCCCGGCTCCATCTCGAGGTCGGGGTGGGCTCCCAGCGAGCACCCGGCAGGGCCCCCGGGGGCTGCGCGCGGCCCCCACTCACGGGGAAGACGTCGGGGTCGTCGTTGCACATCTGCAGGAAGCGCTCGGGGCGGGCGGACGAGTGCTCGGGACCCTGCGGGGCGAGAGCGCGGCGCTCGGCGGGGCTGCCCGGGCCGGGCCCGGCCCGCGGTACCAGCCGCGCCGGGGCTCACCATGCCCTCCATGCCGTGGGGCAGCAGCAGGACGATGCCGTTCTGCCGGACCCACTTGGCCTGCCCGGGACAGATGAACTGGTCGATGATGCACTGGGCCGTGTTGTGGAAGTCTCCAAACTGGGCTTCCCAAAGCACCAGGGCGTTGGGGCTGGCCATGGCGAAGCCCAGCTCGAAGCCTGCGGGCCGGAGGAGGAGGAGGAGGAGGAGGAAGGTTAGGGCCCTGGAGCGGAGCCGCGGTGGCTGCCGCCGGCGAGCGCACAGCTCCGCACTCACCGAGGACGCCGTATTCCGAGAGGGAGCTGTTGCACACCGTGTAAGGAGCCTGGTTGGGCCACAGGTGGTTCATGGGGATGCAGGTCCTCTTGTCCACGTTCTGGTCGTGCAGGACGTGGTGGCGGTGGCTGGAAGAGGGGAAAAGGTCTCAGTGGCTGCTCCCATTTACACCGATGAATCCCAGAGCCCTTCCTCTTCCCACCTCACGGCACCACAATTCCTCTTGCCAAAGGAAAACGCCAAACCACCGCGGGCGAAGGCGGAACGGAGGCGGACACAGGGCTTTACCTGAACGTGCCCCTCTCGACATCCTGACCGCTCAGGCGGATGTGGATGCCCTCTTTGAGCAGGGAGCCGAACGCCATGTACTCCGCCAGGGCCCAGTCCACGGTCCTGTTCTTCACCATCTCCCCGCGGGTTTTCAGAATCCGGCTCAAACCTGCCGGGCACAAGACGGTTCCTCAGCCCGCGTGCCCGTCCCACACGCTCGGCCTGCCCAGGGATGCTCCCTGCCCACGGGATCCACCTCTGCTCAAGGGTGGAAGCAGGGACCAGGAACCAGCGCTGCAAGGAGGATCAGCTCCAAAGAGCGAGCCATTCCCTGCTGCCTTTCCCTTGGGGAGAACTGTAACAGGTCCCTGCTTGCCCGGCTGCCTTCCAGCCTTCTCTTGCACCTTCTCCTCTGAGCAACAGGCTCTCGGGGACAAGCCCACAGCCTGAAGCGGCGCCGACACCCCCCTACCTCCATGGATGGTGAAATCCTCGACGGGCACCGAGCTGGCCACCTGCCCTATGTGCGTCAGGTCTTCCTCGTTCAGCCCCGTGGAGGGGCAGCTCATGCTCCGGGGCTGGCCGTCCAGCGTGAAGAAACCTGCACGGGGGAACAGCAACGTCCCGAAGGCCGCGTTGGGCTCGACACGGAGAGCTCCGGAGCGCGTGTGGATGGAGCAAGAGCTGCCGCGGCCCCAGGGGGCCCGGCGGGCTCTGGAGGAGCCAGGCACTCCCCCAGGGAGCTCCAGAACGCTGCCAGCGACTCACCGGGCCAGGGCGAGTCCAGCCAGTGCTTGATGTGCAAGATCTTTTCATCCTTGGACCGGGCGTGGGCCTCCTCGCAGATCTTGTCGTACTTGGCGATCTCCTCCTGCGGGGCAGGGCGAGCTGGTGAGAGGGCCGTCGTGCAGGGACCTCGCCGCGAGCGTCCCGCGGGGCGCAGCTGCCACCACCAGCCCTCCGCAAGGCCCCCCCGGGCCGCAGGAGCCCCCCTTTCCCCAGGGGACATCCCTCGTGGTGCTGTAGGAACCGTCTTCCAGCTCCGCACACGGACAGCGGCATTCCCGGCTCCCCAAGGAGCCGCTGCGGCTCCCGGCGCGCAGGAACCGGCGGCTCCCGGTGCAGGAACCGGCGGCCAGGACGCGCCGCGGACCCCGGGGGTGGACGATGCGTGTCCGGGGGTCCTCCTCCCCCTCGCTCCCACCTCACTCGGCGCCCAGCCCTCCGTTCCTGCTCCCGAGCGACGGTACCTCGTACTCCGGCTGATTTACCACCCCCTGGGAAATCAACAGCTCCGCATATTTCTGCAGCACCGGCTTCTGCTTGCGGATCTGCTTGTACATCAGGGGCTGCGTGAACATGGGCTCGTCCATCTCGTTGTGGCCGTTGCGCCTGTAACAAACCTAGCGGGAAGGGAAAGGGCCTTTGAGGGCAGCTGCGGTGCAGGAAGGGGCAGAGTTACCTGGGGGCTACAAAAAGTCCAAATTGGCCCGGGAAGGACCCAGTCCTGACCTCCTTCACATGGGAGGGAGGCTCCACGAGAGCCAACAGAGGCAACTTTTCCTCTTCTTATGTTCCTCTTATCTTCCTTTCCCTCCCTCCCCTCGAAAGCAGCAGCTGCAAAGGCTGCATAAGCCCTAAAACCACCTCCCAGCTTCCCAAAAAACCCATCCCAGGAGGTATTTTAGGGGTTGCCGCAGGGATCCCCAGCGGAGCCAGGGCTTTACAGCCGCGCGTCCCCCCCGTACCAAATCCACCACGACGTCCTTGTGGAAGGTGCTGCGCCACTCCGCCGCCACGTTGCACACGTACACCACGGCCTCGGGGTCGTCGGCGTTGACGTGGAAAATGGGCGCGTTGACCACGCGGGCGACGTCCGTGGGGTAGGGGGAGGAGCGGGCCATGCGCGGGTCCGTGGTGAAGCCGATCTGCAGCGGGCGAGCGTGGGAGCGCGGCGGCGGAGCCGTGAGCGCGGCCGCGGCGCCGGCGCCGCGCTCCGTCCTACCTGTGCGGAGGAGCCGGTGGCTCCGCGCGGCGCCTCCGCCCTACCTGGTTGTTCACCACGACGTGGACGGTGCCGTGCGTGGTGTAGGAGGGCAGGTCGCTCAGGTGGAAGGTCTCGTAGACGATGCCCTGGCCCGCGAACGCCGCGTCCCCGTGCAGGAGGATGGACATCACCTGCAGGGCAAAGCGCTGCCGCTCGACACGACAGGGACCGTGCGCCTGGAAAAGGCTCCTCCAAGGCACAAGCCCCATCTCCGCAGGCCTTCGGCCTCCGGGAAAGGGCATGGAGCAGCTCGTGAAGGTGCCTGAGGGATTCCCAAGGGATCAGCATGGAGCCCCGGCTGGTGGCTACGGTTGTTCAGGGGGAAAAAGCCAGGCCAAGGGCTATCCCACCTCGGCAGCCCGTGTGCAGGGAGGATGGGGCGCCCAGGGCACCTCCAGGATGCCCCATTCCGGCAGCTGCTGCCTGGAGATCCGCAGGGAATAGCCGGAATCCACACAGGCGATTCCAGCCCCAAATACACACGCTTGCAAGATGTCATCTTCCAAGTGGGAAAGTCCAGAAAAGCGCATTCTTTCCCCCAAATTTCTCGCCCAAGGAGACAGAGGATGTTTTGGCAGGAGATGCTGCATTCCCTGCTGAGCCCGCGCCAGGGCTGGTGCAGGAACGCGCTCCGGCTTGATTCCATATTTTGATATTTTACCCGGCCAGGGGCTGCCTGAGGACGCTGCCTGTCAGCTGAGGACACAGTGGGGCTATTTATACGCAGCCCTCGGAGACAGGGAAGGAAGGGAAGCACTTCTGATCTCCCCCTTCCACTTCTCCTGCACTGCTGCAGACAGGTTTGCACCGAGTCGCACAGTGAGCGCGTTTGCTCCCCAGGCCCCCACTGCCTGTTCCCCGGCTGCTTTCACATCGAGGCGGGTCCTATAGACACTATACAGTGTCCCATAGGCAGCTGTGCTCCCTGCAGGGGATTCTCCTCCCAGCGCCACCTTCTCCAACCGGGAGACCGGGTTATACCCGGTGGAGTTGGGATTCTTCAGCGCCCACAAAGGGCAAGGCCCCTCATTTCCCTGCCTTCCAATGGCCCTTTGGTGCTTCTCCCTCTCTCCCCGTGGACGCCGGAGCGCAAACCGCTCCCCCAGAGGCTGAGGAAGCAGGAGGGGGAGCCCACGAGTGGTCGAGCTCCTTTATCACCAAAGACGTTGGGCAAAGCCAAGAGAAGTGAAGTCAAGGGGATGGGAGAGGGGATGGAAGGGAAAGGGGCACAGGGAGCAATCAAAGTGCTTGGGTTTCTTTGCCTGGTTTTGCTCTCCAACGTGATCCACCTGCCTGCGTCTCTCCATCCCCATCCACCCTCGGCCACTCCGCCGTGAAGGAAAGGAGGTTTCGGCACCACTTACCTTCTTCCCCTCGGTGTCCCCGCAATAAAACTGCTCGGCTTTAGTCTTGCCCTGAACCACCGGATCGGCCGCCTCCAGGTGGGAGGGGTTTGCCACCAAGGAGAGGGTGATGTTCCTGTCGGTGACGCGGTTAATCCGCCGGTGGTACATTCCCAGGTGGTACTTCACGTCACCGGAGCCCTGAGAGGGAGAGGAGAGTCACCCCGGGCACCAAAACCGGCAACTCCTGCCGGGTTTGATGCAGGGAAGGAGATCCCGTCGCCTCCGGCAACCTGGCAGGGACCGTGGGGACGGCAAAGAGGGGGGATTCTCCTGGCAGGGCAGCAGCTGGCAGGAATTCCCGGGAACCAGGCCTGCAATTCCAAGATATCTGAAGCCCTGGCAGAAAGCAGTGCTTTAAGAGCTGACCTCGTTCCCATCAATACAAGAAGAGGCTTTTTCAGGTGCTAAGGCACCTCTGGAATGAGCACCCAGCCCATTTACACAAGATCCCAGGGGCGGGAGAAGAGGCAAGCACAGGGCGGCTGGGGAAGACGTTGGAAAACCGAGCTGGAGGAAGGCTGTTCCCACCAAAGCCTGAAACTTGGCACCTTTGGGGAGGCTCCGAGCATCCCGTGCGGGTGCTCAGGAAGCTGCTGAGATGCCAACCTCCCGCTCGCCTCCAGCCCGGAGCTGCCAGCGCGGGCTCCCTGTCCCTCCTCTCACCTCGTCAGCAGCCTCCAGCTTGGAGTCGAACTGACAGAAGATCTGCTCCAGCTCCTTCCTGATCACGTTGGCGAGGACGTTGAGACGGCCCCTGCGGAAGCGGAGCCGCCGTCAGCGTGCGGAGCCGGAGTGACGCTCCCGCTTCCCGAGCGGCTCGGGGTGGCCGGCAGGACAGCCAGGAGAGGGCCGGGGGGGGCTGCAGGTCTATACAAGGGGGTCTCTGGGCAAGTGCAGAGACTGGACACCCCACAGCACGAAGGGCACAGGCCAACCCTGCATCCTGACAAACTCCAGGGAACAGTCGAAGCTCTTGGCTTCAAACTGCCAGGAAATCAAGCCAAAATTCCTGATGTCCGCCCCGGAGCGAGGGCGGCGGCCAGCAAAGCCAAGTTCAACAGAGCTGCGGTCCTCAAGCTAAGCGGATGGGTAAGGCTTAACCACAAGACTAAGGAGGGGGATGCAGAAGCCAGTTCTCCCCCATGACGCTGGACCCTGCGAGCGTCCCCTCCCGACCCAAATACTGCCCCAATGCCCCAAATCACCTGTGGGGCATCCCCATGATGACATAATCCACCCCCTTCTCGCTCGACTTGTCGATGATGGTCTTCAAGGCCGGGATGAGCACCTCGCAGCCCTCCAGGCCGAAGCGCTTCTCCGAGGACCACTTCCGATGGAGGAACTCCTCGAACCTGCCGGGCGACAGGAGCCGTGGGATGCCCGGATGGCACGCACCGGGGCGGCTGCTGCTGGCAGCGAGCAGAGGAGACCCAAGGGAGGTGGGAAACGGTGGAAACCGCGGCGGATTTGGCGCCCGCCGGGTACCTGGTGGAGCGGACGAGCCTGGCGAGCAGCGTGCGCTTCTCCTCGTTGGTGAACTGCATGATTCCCGGCGTCTCGAACTTCTGCCGGATCCACTGGCACTGCTCCAGGTCGTTGATGAACATGAACTCCACACCGATGTGCTGGCAATAGGCCATCTGCGCCGGCCGGCACGGAGGGAAGGGAGGGCCATGGAAACGCTGCAGGCTGCTCGGTGCCTCCCCGTCCCCGTGCGGGGCCACCGGGGCCATCAACAGCGGGGCGTTTGGGGCACCCAGCTCGGAGCTGGTTTTCCCCGCGCTGCCGCCTGGCTTCAAGGGCAGGGGCCCTGCAGGCTGCCGGGGCACTCGGCATGGTCCCGACTCCCACGGATGCTGGGAACGGGCACTGCTCCCGCGTGAAACCCAACTCGTTCCCTTTCCTCAGGGGCTCCAGGGGATCCGGCTACAGCTGGGATCTTCACAGCTGTGCCCAGCTTCCCAACACCCAGCAAGCGATCCCGCTTGCACTCGCCCGCCCTGAAGGCCTTTTCCTACCCAAGGGACTCTACGAGGCAGCATTTACCCGTTTTTTGACACAATTGCCCCGTTTTGAGGCGAGTGCTCCGCTGGTGCCAGCCCGGATCGCAGGCACGCTCCCCGTGGCTCCTTACCTCCAGGCGCCGGATGATTTCCCGGAGCGGGAGAGCCGACTCGTTGCCTCCGATGAACGTGGTGGTGGGCAAGTGGAAGACCTTGTCGAGGTCAGATTCATCCAGCCCGTAAAAGCCTGCGGGATTTTTCCACGGGTGGGACAAGCGAAAAGCAAGAGAGAGCCGGGAAGGACGGGGATGGGACGTTGGATACGGCCGCGTGGGAGCCGGGGACATTTGGGAGAGGTGGGGAGTGAACAAAAGAAGCAAAGCAGCAAAAAAAGCAAAAATAAACATAAAGGAGGTTTGTATGGGTAAAAGAATGAATAAAAAATAAATAAAAAGCAGCAATTAAACGGCAGGCATCGAGCACGAGCGCAATGGGGTTATTGTGCAAAGTAACACGGGCAACGCAAGGAGACGAAACACAAAGCAATATAAAGGCATGTAAATTGGGAATTAAAATCCAGGGTCAGAATCAGGAAGTTTGTAGCCCCAACAGAACACAATTTTCAAGAAAAAAAAAAAGGAATAAATGAAATGTTTCAAGGAGAGGAAACGGAACAGTGGGACGGAGAGGCGCCATGGAGCAGGACGGAGGTGTCGCCGCGCGCCCGGAATTACGAACAGGGGAGTCCGAGCAGAGCACGGAGACGGCTACCACAGTCCAACCCAAAGGAAAAGAGAGGGAAATAAAGGAGGGAAGCGAAACGGAGAGAAATGGCATCGGATTCCAAGGGGCCTTGTTCCCACTCCCGAAGCTCTTCCTCACGCAGAGCTCCGCTCTTTGGGTCTTTGCCTGGGTTTAGTCCGTCCGAGCCCGGCACGCTGCCCCGACCGGCCTCCGGGCCCGGCCGGAGCGATTCCTCCCGCCACGGGAGCCGCGCTCCCGAACCACATCCGAGCGGGATCGACTCGCGGCGCTCTGCTCTGAAAGCAGCTGCCGCCTCCTGCCCCGGGATTTCAATTTGGGAGCAGCGTGATCACACCTGGGGATTTATTTTTCGCTTTAAAACCAATTGAATGCTCCGGCAAGCCGCATTTTGCGCCAGCAAGCTGCATTTTGCACCTACTTACAGCATCCTCGTGACTGAGAGGGATCCGACCTGTTTGCGGAGAGCACCAAGGACGAGGCGGCAGCTTCGCCCAAGAAAGCGGGGAGCAGCTGCCTGAGCTCGGGGTGCTCTGCGGGGAAACCGGGGCTCCCAAAGCGCAGGGAGAGGAACAACCTCCCTACATCCCAGAGGCCAAGCACAAGCAGGGCTGGAAAGGGGATACGGGGTCGGATACGGGGGAGTTTAGGGGGGATATGGACCCCTCTGCTTCTGCTTTGCTGCGAGCCACGGGCGTTTGGGCGCTGCTGGGTTTGGGCGCGGCGGGGAGGGCTGGGCCCCCGCTGCAAACTCATCCCCGGGGTAAAACGGGGCCCAGGCCCAAGCCAACAGGCAGACGCGGCTCGGCTGAGCAAAGGGGAGCGGAAAACCAGGTTCCAGCCCCCAAAACGGAGTCGCTTTTTGGTTCGGGGCCGTGAGAAGAGGCGGCAGGGGGGTGTTTCCAGCAGCTCTGGATGGAGGCGTCGTAACGGGGGGCTCCGACGCGGGCGTCCCGCGGGGCAAAGCCACCCCGAAGCAGCAGCCGGAGCCCTGGGAGCGGGACAAGGGAAAGGCGGCACCGACGGGGGCACGGGCAGGGGGTCACACAGGAGGACGGGGGGCTTTACCGGCTCCGCTCATGCCCGGAATAACCTATTCAAAGAGAGTCCTGCACTCCAGAGGGTTCAAGGCTCGTTATTTGCCTACCTCCTACTGTTAACACTCGCAGCCGCTCCTTGAACACTGCAAGATCTGGGGTGGGCAGGGATGGGGGGCAGGAGGAGAAGATAGAGAGACGCAGTCAAAGTTAGTTTAAAAAAAAAAAAATAGAAAGAAAATTAAAGAGGAAAAAAAAAAGCACCCTAGAATTGTGAAAACTAGTCATGGAAAGCACAAGTTTAAAAACATACAAAAAAAAAATACAGCTGAAAACCCTCCGGTAGCAGAAAAAGGGGTGGGATGGAGGATGACTATAGGCTACATGGGAAAGGAATTCCTGGTGGGAAAGGCTTGGGGAGGAGGGAAGAGCCCCGGGAGGGAAGGGGAGGCATCAGACACTGGGGAGCAATTGGGCTGCATGGTTTGAGATCTCCTCTGCGGCACGGTCCCGGCACGGCGCTGGATCCCTCCGGGATGTTCCCAAAGGCAGCAGATGCAGGCGCTGCAAGCCGGCCCCACCAGGCCCAAGGGTTTGGCTTTCCCGCTTCCCAAAGTGACCCCAAAAGGACGAGGAATGCCGTGCTCTGACACAAAGGGGACCCGCAGGCACAGCGCTTATTAGCAGGTTAAACCCCTTAACGAGGAAGAGGGACGGCGAGGCCGAGGAGCAGCCCGGGCACCTCAATCTCGCGCCCATTTTGGGGGAAAATCCCTCTGCTTTCAGTCAGCAGGGAGAGATGGAGCGGGGAGCATCCCGCACGGCCGCAAGAGGTGGAAGGGGAGCGGCTGGCGCCGGCAGATCCGTGCGCGCTCCTTCCTCTCCCGGGACTCGGGAACACGCCGCCGCGGTCGGGTCTGTGCAAGGAGGTTCTCGGCTACGCGGAGACGAACAGACACCGGACACAAACCAGGCCAAAAAACCCGGATTCTGGAAGGCCGAGGCAGGTGCTCCTGAAGCCGCTCTTGGTTTACATCACTTACCAGGCTGGATCGGCAGAAGATGGGAAAAAGACGGATGTGACTGGAGCTTTCGGTCACCCCAGGGCGCGCGGCTTGTCCCTCACCTTCCCCCAGGGAGCCTCTCTCACCCTTGCAGCTTTTTGCAAAGGTCACCTATTTCATCCAGCCCCAAAATCCGATTTCATCCAGCCCCAAGTGCTTGCAGAAGAGACAAAAGCGCGCGGCTAAACAACAAGCAACTGAGGAGCAAGACCCTGCTTTGGAGAGGGGCCCTCAAGGAGGGGCGGCCTGGCCAGCTGGAGCTGTGAGCAGCACCACAAACGGCGACCTTTAAGCATCTCACTGCACACAAATTGGAAACCTGACTGTTTCCGGGACAAGTTGCAAGAGTTATTAACTACCCTGCGAATTAGGCACAGCCTCAATGGTAAGAAACAATCTTTCAAAGCCAAAAAGCTGGGAGGATTTGCTTAGGAATTGGCTTTAAGACCAATCAGAGGAGTTTTCCGTGTGGGACTAGTGATGCAAGAGGAAAGCACATTAAACAATTAATAACGCCTGCAGCAAGGCAAAAGTAAGACTCTCTCTTTGTGGGATGGATCCAGGTGCACCTGGGGTCCCACCAGCAGAAGGACCACGACCCCAGGGCCAACGAGCAGCCCATACCAGGGCCAGAGCATCTTCCGCTGATTTCCCACTTCCTACGATTTCATGGATTCCTGGTCACTAGATCAACCAGGAATTGCAATGAAAAAAGACACAAGGAAATGGAAATTAAATTCCGGAGCAGAGCCCGTCCAGCTCGGGCACCAAGGGAGCCCCAGCGATGCCGGAGCGGGACGAGCCCCGCGGGCTGCGCGCGAAGCCAGGGGCTCTCGGAGGCTACAACCCCTCCCAAACCCAACCCGGAGCAGCCCGCCAGCTCCCGAGACCCCGACCAGGGCTTCCGCCTCAAGAAAAGCAGGGGAAAAAAGCCCAAATTTGGGGACTGAGCCACTTCCCCCACTACCCAGCAAGCTGGGAGGTTATCACTCCTTCTCCATCGCTCCCAGCACAGGACGCTACCTGGATCCAAAACATCCTTTTGCTATAAAGTCCAACCAGGAACAAAACCCATCGCCGGCCGCAGCGAGAGGGCTTTCGGCGACCGCGACGCTCCCTGCTCGCATTACCTGTCCTGGGGGCACCGCGGCTCTCCCGGCGAGCTCCTGCGCTCCAGCCAGGAGAACCGAGCTCTGGAGCCTCTTCCCGCCCCGCCGCAGCCCCGGTGGGTTCCCGCTGTCCCATGCCGGTGGCCGGCCAGGTCCCCACGGCCCGTGACATGCACCGTACACCGGGCCGGGCGGCCGTGCGCGGTTAGTAGTGCGGACGCTTGCTCTACGCTACGTTAGAAGCGTGCCTGGAAGAGCGGCCGCGGGAGCCTCTTGGGAACGCTCGGGAAGCGCCCGCGAGGGGACAGAGCCCGGCCTAGCAGAAGGGCGCTGGGCTCCAGGGATCAGAACTCCAGCGTGTTCGGAGGTGCCCACTCGAAGCGCGTCTGCATTAGGACGCTCCAACGCTCGGCATCGCACACGCTGCCCCATGCATCGCTCGTCCGCGCGAGCCGGCGCTGCCGCCGCTCTCCGCGCGCTGGGAACGCATCCCCAAGCTTCCTCGGCATGATCACTCGCGGGGAGAAAGGAGCCGGGAAGGGATCGGGAGATGCTGCGTGGGGCCGGGCCGGGGCGGCGGGGACGCCGAGGGAAGCGCTCGGCCGCTCCGACCGGCGGCCGCAGCCCTTTCTAGCCCACCCGAGGAGCAGCTTCGGACGCAGGGGTGGAATTTTACCCCTGGGTGACAAGGCGGGCGGGAGCAATAGGATTTTTGCCGTGATCCACCTTTGCCGGGCCAGCCAGAGGGGGGCAGAGCTGCTCCGCAGCTGCCGGACGCGCCGGAGCCCCAATTTAGAGTGATCATTCCGAAGGAAACTTAAGACCTGTCCCCTCCCGGGCCTGAAGCGCTCTACCTACGAAGCCGTGAAAGAGAGAGGAGCTCAAGCAATGCAGCACTGACTGCTCTCGAAGCCCTCACCCAGTTTGTCTGTGGATGAGATAATATCGGCCGGAACGGACGAGTCCAGATCCGCATCCAAGATGCCCAGTGGGTCGAGTTGTGCTACATGATGCCCTCGAATCTATGAAATGGGCCGGGAATGGATGGGAGGTGCCGAAAAAATAAAAGGGGAGGGAAGAAAAAGAAAAGAGGGGAGGGGTAAAAAATTAAATTACATTAGAATTAATTTGCAGAGTAATTCTCACCGACGTTTGGAGAAACAGTTACTGGCGCATCATCAAAATTTACACAACTAATGCCGAGAGGATCGAGTTTTGCAATGTGATGACCCCTGACCTGAAAGCAATAACACAGATTAGTTATTAAAACAGGTTAATTGAAGAGGTGTTCGTAAAGAAAGCAGACAAACAACCGTGCACATTTTCCCTCTCTCTCAGCACTGGGCAGATGTGGCCTTGGTGACTCCATACCCCGTGGCTCAGGACACAGGGAAGTCCACCAGTGCCACCAGTAATTCCAGGACTGGAGATGGACGTTTTCCAGCTCCCCTCTTCGCCTTCTTCTCAACCACCCCTGCAACTCCCCAGTCAGTAACTTCAACTTCAACGCGCTCCAAGTGGGAATCCGTTTCTTATGTTATGGAGCAGGGACCAGCTGCTGAACCCCTTGTGTGCAGGTCGCCCCGTGGGCACGCGGGCGCGCAGGGACATCCCCCAAGGGATGCGGGAACGTGCGGAAGGTCCTTTCCCAAGGGAAGCAGATGCCGAAGGTGCCGGCAGCACCGGGGCTGACGCGACCGCCTGCGTTAGGGCAGCACAAAGGCGGCCTGTGCTCCCCGACCCCAAACAAGTCGTTATTTACGAGACCACCCCAAATCGGGCCGGTGACAGCGGCTGCAGGGAAGCTGCAGACTCTCGCTGGGGCCGCCAAGCAGCAGAGCAGCGCCCACCTACAGCCAGAGCTCAATGCAAGGGAAGAAATTCATTGCCTGGTGTTTTAAGCAGGTTGCCCACCCCAGGCAGGGCTTCTTACCTTGGTCTTCTTTGCTACCTCCATGCTCTAGGCTGAGCTTGCCTGCCCGCAGCCCAGGGACAGGGCCTCCACACACGGTTATTCTGCTGCAGCTGCAGCACGAAGGGGTTTCTCCATACAGCCACATTGGAAAAACAAGGCCAGGAGCAGGCACCTCCCGTCGGGGCCACTCCGGGAGCGGCGGGAACGCGGGTCACGTCGGAGATTTTGCATGGAAACGCGACATGGAGCCGCTGCCTTTCCCAGCGCTGCCCTTTACAGCGTTAACCTCTTGCCTAATGCCTGGGATTTCTGCCCCAGGGCTCCCGGGCTGCAGCGGGGGCTTCCTTGTGCGCTGTGGCCCTTGCCCAGCTGCTAAATCGCAAGGAAACACTTCCAAATTTTACTTTGGGGGCACCAGAAGTTCTACCGAAAGCCCATCTGAAACACGGGAAACAGGATCCCTGTCTCCCGGTAGTTTTGAGCCAGGCTGGGAGCGGGAAGCGATAACCAGCTCCACAGGAGCGCAGCGGGACAGAGAGGCTGTTCCAAACACCAAACCATTTGGGGATGGGAAAAGCTCTCCAGTATCTGCAGTTCCAGCCAAGTGGGCTGTGATAATTGCTGCGCCGGGGTGACAATAGCTTTAATCTCCCTATTGTCCCGCCAGCATCGGCTCATGCATCCGCTCCCACAGGTCAGCAACTGCCCTTAAAACTAAAGCGGAGCAGCAAGCCCGGCCTGCATAGCTCCCAGGCCAAAGGGCTGTCCTAAACGCACTAAACGGAGGGTGTTTTTAGGGCATCAAAGCAGCATTTAGGGCATCAAGGCGTTTTAGGGCATCAGCAGAGCTGGTGCTGCATCCGCCTTGGGAGAGCTCCCGAATTTCCGTACCTGATACGCCCTGATGAGGGACTGCACGGCGAGATGGTCTTCCACCAGCTTGTCGACGTTGGGCTGTGCTTGGACCAGGAACTGGGCTTGGGACAGTGCAGAGAGGCTGGTGCTCAGCGGAGGGGGGCTTTGGTAAGCGGTGCCTGGCGCGGCCCCGGCGTTGGCGTTGCGGAAGAAGATGTCCCACGACTAGGAAAAGCAGAAAAAGAGGGGCACAAGTTGCAGGCGGCGACGGGATCTGCAAGGAAAGGAAAGGAGCCGAGCTCCTGCACCGTTTGGTGCCACAGCCGCTGCCTTCTCCATCCACCCCGATCGTTTCCTTGCACAGAGGCAGGACCCAGCAAGGAGCCGACCCTTCTCCTCGCCCCACTAAGCCCAACCAAAGCACGCCTCGGTTTTGGCCAAGAGAAGGGCCGGCTTCACTAAGTGGCTGCTGTTTATAAAGGAATTTAGGACTGGAAGCTGGTTCCTGTCTGCAAGAAGAGAACAGCTCCATTTCCCTCCTTTCCAATGGATCGGCGCGTTCTCCAATGGATCGGCGCGTTCTCCTCGCGCCAGGCTCAGGCGGGACCTTGTTTTGCAGGAGAAAAGCTGGGAAAACAGGGCAGAGGCGCCAAAGCCGCCCGCGCCTCCAAAGCCAGGGCAGAGCCGGCAACGGGAGACGGATCCTCCCGGCTCCGTGCAGGAGCCCATCCGGCCCCGCGAGCTGGGAAAGGGGATGTTGAAGGAGCGCTCGTGATCAGTGGGAGGACGGAATAATTCTGCTGAGTCTGCAGCGTTGGAGGGGAGTTTCTTAATCGCCACCACCAAAAAAAGCTCCCGGAGCTTCCAAGTGTTTTCCTGTTTGCGGGTTCGAGCTCTCGCAGCTGGTGCCCACGCGGGAAAAACATTAAAATAAAATAAAATAAAATAAAATAAAATAAAATAAAATAAAATAAAATAAAATAAAATAAAATAAAATAA
>JAVCKT010023759.1:0-13206 GCA_032273925.1 Rhynchotus rufescens
TTACAAGGTGGTTCCTGCCAACTCCCAAGCCCTGCAGACCATGCAAGGTTTGTGCAGATTTGTACAACCACTCTAAATAGATGGTAGGAAACTGAGGGCAGTTGAAACAATGCCGTGCTGCCTTACAGAGTCCAGGACCACACACTGAAGTCTTCACTCAGACCTTGCTTGGCTGCTGTCTCTGAATTAAGCAAGAGCTTTCTCCAAGAATTTCATATTGGGTACCCCATGACTAACTATTTGTAATTTGCTATTCAGAATGAAAGAATTCAAAATTACAAAGAGGCAAAAATCTTTGAACTCAATCTTGTACACTTCTCCACCAAAAGACGATCCTTCAGCAGAAACACCCAGGTCCACCTACCATGTGATGACCTTGCTGAATTTCTTGTAAATTCTTTTTCTAGCAATATGATTACAGCAGTTCCAAGCAGGCATCAGCTCTTCTGCTCTTGTAATTAGTCTGAAAGGACAACAACGAGGCTCAGCTGCTTGGCTGCCAAGCAGAAAGGTCAGATTACTGACCCCCATTTTGGGGTATCAGTTACAGCTACCTCAGCACTCCCCAGTGCTGCAGTTGTCTCTCTGCTAAATATAGCTACTCCTACTTGCAGGATATTCTCACCCTGTATACAATGCCAGCATGCTTCATCACTCCCCCTGAAAGCCCTATCACAAGATTTTGGTCGTATTTATCATTAAAAGTTATAGCCTATGTGCTGTTTTATTTATTGAGTGTTGACAGAAACTTTGATGCTGGTAGTATCCCCAAGTACAGGCAGCTCAGTTTAAACTAATTACATGTGAAACAGAAAAGATGGGTCAAATGATTTGGCCCAAATGAAGCCAGGGGAGTGGTTTTGAATACAGCATCCACCATATCCAAATTGGGTTGAACAGAGAAACAAGGTACATAGGTATATGACACTGGAGTTTGCTCTACATTTATTTCAGTCTTGTGAAGAAAAGCTGGAATTCAAGCAGCAGAGAGGCAGGACAAAAATAATGCAGGTTTCAGAAATAAGATTTAGGCAATTCTGCAAAGAAGCAGCTTGGATGCTGCCCATGAGCTCCAGGACAGCTGAGGAATGGGACTAAGCCAACCTTAGCGCTGTCTTCTCTTCTGGTTCCTCCTATTCTCACCCAAGATATGTTGTTCACAAGAAGCTCTTGGCTCTCCCCTTGTTTGGGAAGTCACAGCACTAGAGGGGGAGCCTGACCTGTGCTCCCCGAGGGGAAGCAGTGCTGTGTGCAAGCCCCCAAGGGCTGAGCCCGCTCTGCCAGCTCCCCTGCCACGTCGCAGCAACAAATAAAGATCCTGCCCTCGTAGGACCCCCATCTGTGACCATAACCCAGGGGCTCCCTCAGCACACAGATATCTCCAGGCATTGCCCTCTAAGAATAAGCAGTAAACGATTTCGCTGCCCATCCTGACTGAGACTATGATCGGATTTGGAGGAGAGAGATAAAAGTCTTTCAAAATATGCAAGGGATAAATGAGAAATTTTGGCTTCCACGCGGCATTTTTGACATTCCCACACGTCTCAAATGTCCACAGCTTAAACGCAAACAGAATTTGCAGAGATTAGAAAAGCCTTGACCCTGTATTCTTCTTGCCTTTCGCTTCAAAAAAGCAGCAAGAAGCCACACACACCCTGTCATGGCACAAACACTTGCCCAGTGCCTCTGTCCAGGCCCTTCTCACCCCGTCCCCAGAGAGATAAGTCCCCTCTGGAGGGCAGCCAGGCTGCTCAGAGCACACGGCCCTTCTCTTCCCATCTGCCAGCCCAGCCTCACAGTGAGTGGGAGCTGCCCAGGCAACGTTGGACAAACACCACGCTTGACTTCTTGCAGGGCTCTTACGGGCCCTGGACAAAAGCCTGAGTCCAGACCCTCCCCGACTTTGGGGCGCTGGAAATCTGGACGCAGATCTGAAGCATGTGGTTGGGTTTCTATCTCTAGGGTTTCAGTTCAGAGTCAAGTTTATCATAAACACTTCTGTCACAGTCCTTCTCTGTTTTACATGCCATGAATCAGGAGCTACTGCTATGAAATTAATATAGACCTGACCACAAGTGGGATTAGAACTGAGTTTACTCACATATCCAGCTATACCTTTTCACATTTTTGTTTCTGGTTAAAATATACCATTAGTGATACACATGGTGAAGACAGTGCTAGGGCAAAGATTGGCAGTGAAATGCTAGGGGAAGGAGAACTCGAACAGGATGAAGATCAGCAGAAGCACATGAGCAGAAAGTGTTTGGAAATGCATGAAATGCTCATCTGCCTCTTCTGTCAAGGGTTTGTCCCTTGACAAATGCCCCTAGCATTAGGGCACAAATGCAGCCCTCATTGCTGGTTTCACATCCTATGTACATCTGCTCCATAAAGCTGTCACTTGTGATCTCTCCACTGAAAATTCAGTTCCTCATTCAGCCTCATCCTGATCTTTGCTTGGAGACAGCTTTTGGGAGGCCGAGAGGTGAGACTATGAGCCTGCTTTCATCTCTCTTCTTTCCTGAAGAGTTTCATGGTATGATACTCTTAAGTCTAAAATCTGGTTAGTAGACACCTCACCTACAATTAATAAAACCAGACTGTGACTTTTTTCCCCCTAGAATCCAATATATTCATTGCATGTTCCAGTTTAATTACTGCAAGTAACAGAGTATTATCTTCTACTCACAAACTGAAACAGGAAAATACACCAATGGGAGAGAGGAAAAAAAGCAATCAACTATAAATCATCACCCAGTTCATCAGCAGAATTCTCACTAGCCCCTCACATATTCAGTGCTTTAGGGGTTAATAGCATCTCTTAGAAAGCAAAAGGTTTCCAGCTGTAATTGGATCCTTTGTATGTGCTTTCCGCTATAGGAATCAACTTAGCATTGACATCCTCGTAAAAATTTCCATTAGATTGAGCACTGAATGCCCACTAAGGCTCTGTGTGGTTTTGCAATTGATTCACCGAATGAAATCTTATCTAAAATCTTTTTATTTTATGCTATTATGGGCACTGGGGAAAATGGTGATGTAAAAATTTTCACTGCTTTGTTAATGCACAGTGCCTCTTGGAAATGGCCTTTGGGTTACCTAAAAAGATTGCCATTTCTATTTCCCACTATTTTGTTTCATGTTACCAGTAATTGAAAAATGTTTCATTTGTTATGAAGTTACATATTGACACTTTGAATTGAATTCGGAGCCTTTATCTTTAATCTTCTTATTATCTAACTTCAGACAGAGATTCAGACTATCTAGTGAGAAAAAAATCACCATGGGCCAGCTTGCATTTTTTCCAGCAAGATATGAATTTCACAAAACACATGTAAAGCTGTTCTTAAAGATCTAAAGAGCTGCCTAGCCACCTAGAAGCTACAGATCAGACATTTTATTGCTCATGTCCCTGCAGTGCTGCTCCTCTGTCACTAGTATCCAGAGAAAAAGCAAGGCTTGCAAAAGCATCAAATCTTTTAATTTGCTTTGCTTTTTAATGAAGCCCCAAAGTGATATAACAAGAGGATACTTCATATTTAATAAGATACTTTCCACTTAAAATATATAATATAACTTTATATTTAAAATAATCTGCATGTAAATAATCCAGTTTTAAAGTTGCTGAATTTAAAGTATTTGATAGCAGTATAGCAGCACTTTATGTGTCTTTATTAGAGTCCATTCAGCTTATCAGGGCTTAAATTTGTTAGATAAATTTGCTCTTCCTAACTGTTACACCACCTGACGTCCAAAACCAAAAGTTTGCCCAGCTGGAAGCCAGAGCTCCCTGTCCTGCTTTGCTGCTTTGGCAGTGATATGCTTCCTGAGTGAATGTGACTTTTATAGCTTATAGGATTTATATATTCCATATATTCTAGGTCATCATAACTCAGAGCCTTTCTTTGCAGTGTAATCAAGCTATTGTTACTGCTGCCACCAGTCCTGTACCCCCTGGCAGAAGATTTCAGCCCAATCAAGAAAAGGGAAAAATAGAGAGTGGGACTGCCTCTTCTTTCTTAAAACCTGCAGGGCTATTACAGATTGACCACTACATCCTTTCCTGTTTTATGTACTGTGAAGAATAATCTCACAGAAGAATAAAACCCAACTCAGAAGTTGAAGCCAGAACACAGGATGAAGCAAGGAGTTATTCTGTGCAAATGCTCCTTTCCCTTCTCACAACTGTGCATGTCAGACACTCCTACCCATGCCCTGAGGCCACAACCAGGCGCTCACACCCTGCCCATCACTGCACTAGGCTCAGCTCCTGCAAACTCACACCCTGCACCCCGACACTCAGAGATGCACTAAGTGCAAGCACAGGGCTGTGCACAAATGCAGGTGCTCAGAGATACAACATATGGGAGTCTGGAGGCATGAAGTACGTATTTGAAACCATCGGGGGTTTGTTTTCCTTTTGCTTTTCCTTTTGATTTGGGCTTATAAAGCCCTTGCTCTGAGCTCTGAGATGCTGAAATCATGGCACAGAGCTGTGACACACTTGCTCCAGCTCCAAGGGCTGGAGAATAAGAAGAAATAGAGGAGCAAGACAGTAGGCAAGAAAGATGACAAAACTGTCCAAGACCTGGAGGAAAATATAATTTCAAAATACCTTTTCTAATTTTTGTGAGTTTTCTATTTAGGATGCCAGGATTGATTTTTTTTCCCAAAAAATGGAAGAGGGGAAAAAAAGATTTTTAAAAGTAATATTGATGAAAAAAGTAATTTTTCCTAACAACCCGCAGCTGGCCTGGCTACCTCTGAAGGCACCTGACATTAGATGAGCCATGGGACCATTGGCTCGGCAGCAATATTTGTCATTAGTCCAGGAAGAAACCTCCAACTGGCAGAATTTTCATTCTCTGCATAGACGAACACACACAGTGTGACCACAGCCTGGAAGCTCCCCAAGACGACAAATGAGCTGAATCCCAGATTTCATTTCAAAGCCAACCTCAGAATTTCCACGGTGCATTGAACCCTCCAGCCTGACATCCAGAAATCAATGAGGTGACACTGGCACAGAAGAGAAATAATGTAGTGACGAAACAGGGCCCTCAAGCACTTAGGAGTGACATTTTAAAAACAAAATACCATGCTAGAAAATAGTCATATATCCTTTAATCTCCATGTCTCTGTAGCGTCATAGTCTAATTAAACGCCTTTTCAAAGCCTTCTGCAGGGTTACAGTTACCCCAGCTGCTAAAAGGATGCCCTGTAATAGTCATTAGATGGTCCCCTCTCCCATCCCACCAGCTGCATAACTGCCCTTGGTTATAACGAATGCAGTGGGAAGAATGACTGGCTTCGCTACAAGCTCAAATTCCCCCCATAAAGTGTAAGACATCACTAATGTTACCGTCTGTCCTGCTAGATTCAACTCCCTGGATCAGAGAGGGAGAAGAAACGAGCTAAACCCTTTGACAGAGGGTCCTTCAGCCCCTTAATATAAATCTAAAGAAGAAATCACAGTGATTTATAACCAAGGCAGCCAGAGCAGTGGAATGAAGTGGCCGGTGTGCAGCTTCAGGTGAGGCTGCAGTTTATGTGCAGTTTAATTGGTTTGCAATTTGTTTATTTATTTTATCTGCAATTATGTTTTAACTAAGAGCACTAGTAACAAAGGATTTAAGACTAAAATGGCCATATCTCTCCTAAAGAATCCTTTGCCAGTAAGGATTAAATGCCTACCTTGTCTTACTAGACCTATTCCTAATATTTACAGGAAAATCCTGTCTCTTTCGGGCAGAAATGAATAAGGGCTGAGATGTGACCTTCGCCTATGTCTTTATTACTGAAAATTCTTGCTCTTCTTTGCATTCTGATCTTACAAATCAGAGATGCAGGAAGCTAGTCTCACACCCAGCCAAGTCAGGAGCCAGAAAATAATTTACAGGTAACTGCATCCTGTGGCTACCTCCGTAAGGAGGAGCACAGCAAAGGGCACAGAAAGAGCTGTCCCCAGCATCCTCCATCCCACTGGGCAGGTCAGCCCTGAGCCATGTCCCCTCCAGCCAGCGAGGGACAACCTGCAGCTGCGAGGCACGAAGGAGCAACCGGGAGCAGCAAACTTCTGTGCTGGCACCGCTGGAGCGGGAGGAGGACGCGTGTCCACAGCCCACATTGCTCATGATTTACATGGACATGCCCAAGATCAGAAGCAGGCCCTGGCGTGTCATTACGACAGCAAGCACCGCGGGGAGCTCAGTGTCCTCTCCTGCGGCCATGGGCCTTGCCTACCCCTCTGTGGCACCAGCACAATAAATACTGCCTTCCTGGAAAAGGAGATCCAAGGAGGTTTCCATAAACAATTCAGGACTTCTCCTTTAGAAAACCCTAGAATATTTTTCTAATGGCTGAGCCGTGTAAGTCATTAGGATTCTGTCAGTGTGTTCAATACGTCTGTATGTGCCAGAGACCAGAATCCTGGTGGAGTCTGTACTGCAGGACATCTATAAAAGAAAATTACAGTTTAAGTGTCCAAAACAATGATCTGTGGGTGGTCCTCTGCTTTGCAGATGGGTTTCTGCAATGCACATATAGCTGTTAGCAACAAACACCTCCTTGCTTCTGTCTCAGTAGCCTCTGCATGTAAAGAAGAGTTGTGCACACAGGATTCAGTGCCTGTACACTAGCATTTTGTACATCATCACCTGCGCACATCTGAGATCATTATCACTCAAAATAGAACTACCTGTACAAGTTCATCAGTATGAAGCTACAGAAATGACTCACCTTCTGCTCACACATTGTATTAGGTCCTCTAGGAGAAGTCAAATCAGGCCAAGATAGGGTGGAAAAAAAAGAGTTAAAAGGTCTTTTCTTTTGATACATGTCAAATATCGACACATTGAGCTGGACCCTGCCTGCAAAACATACCAACCTTGCCCACAGTCACAGTGCAGAGCCTCTTACAGCTAAGGATTCTTTCAAAAAGACCATAGAAAGTATCACTTTCTTGGCTGCAAAGGTGAGTTTGCTGGTGGAAAACAAGGGTAGAGTTAATCTTTTTTTCCTTTTTTTTGTTTTAATCTGAACCATGTCCCTTTTTCTGATTTGGGGTCTGTCCCAATAAATAGGGGTATAAGCTCATTGGAGAGGAGTGGGAGGGATAGGAATGGGAAGGGGGTGTCAGGAGAAGTGGAAACCTTTTACACTAGATTTGCTTGTGCAGGAATCATCTTGTGGAACGAAGCCCTGAGGGCAACCAATGTACTGTTGTCTTCCCAAATCTGCAGGGAACCTGAAATTTGAACTTCCCCATCTTGTACATCTAGCTTTTAAAGCCTTCTCAAACGTGTTACAACTACCTCCAGCAGCCAACTAATTTAAGAGCACCATACACTAATTGGCTGTTGGGTAGTGATGTATCCATGGCTTTAATTTAATACAGACTTTTGGAAAAACTGAAAAGCAAGCAAAAGTGTGATTCAGGATAAGCCTCTTCTCAACAAACATTTTTGAGTCATTAAATGACAAGATTAGTATAGCAAAAGGCCTGAAAACACAGGGTACTGCTAGTTTTACGGACGCCACTGTAACTATTGGCCACAGGTTCCAATATGGGGTAGACCTACCAGTATTAAAAAGTAGGTCCAGAAGAAAGTTGATATACCATGTCCTGAAGTGTGAGTGGGAAGAAGCAAGACAGCACCTTCAAGTGGGGAAAAAAGAGGGTGTTTAAGCAATAAAGTTGAGGGAATACGTGCAGCATGGTCAGAGAGCAGATATACAACTGTCACTGTGAACATGAATATAGCAAAATGTTCCCATAAATTATTTCACCATTGATCACTCTGGCCCACCTCCCAGGGATAGGAAAGGAGATGGGAGCAATAAAGATTTAAAGGTGCACCCTTAGGAAAGATTAATACGTTCTACCACACAAGGGGTTATCTACGCAACAGCTGACGGATGGCACAGTGATACCCAGCTCATGTCCCATGAGCTGGCTCAGGTTTCAGCAAGAGGCTGCCCCTCACCACCTCTGAGCTCAGCAGGGTCTAGTGAATATGCTGAAATCCAGGATAAATGAGTCTATGTTGAGCTCCATGTTGTTCAGCTACAACACTACCAGTGCCTGAGCTGCAAGCCGTCTACATTGCTCTGTAGTCACTGCTATTTTGCAGCCGAGACATTTCCACCAGAAGACCAGACAGTGCAACACAGGGCTCAATGAGTCCTTGGAGCAAGTTTCATGGTTTGTGACAATGCAGTGACTTGAGCAGATCACCTCTGTCCAGCTCATAGTGAGCAGACCAAGGAACCAGCTGTCTTCTATCACTTTTCAACCCATAATTGCACATTAAAGAGAATATAATGAAAGACACTCTGCAAAAACTGAAAAAAATAAGCTGATAATAAGCTTCTGGAGAGAGAAATTGGCTCCCTAGGAAGGCTCATACCTGCTGGGGTGCATTAGGAAGGAGCAATCAGGGTTTATGCTCCTGCACAGCACATGTGCAGCCCATCACACATCCAAGGAGCAGCCACAGCATCTCCCTTGCCCACAGCACCTGGATCATCATGGAAGTAGTGCAACATTTTGGCCAAATAAGTAGGGAAATTATAAATGTCAAATACACTAGCTCAAAAGTGAAGGAGTTCATAAGCACTTCCAGGGTACAGGATGTCTTGCCCTGCAGAATATTTTTTATTTTTCCATCTCAGAGTGACTCCTAAAAGGAGTCACCAGTTATTCCATTCTAAGAAGTGGGGATGTCATTAGCATGTTGCTTTAATTGTATTTTAAATATTACATTAAACAATTTTTTGTACATTTCCTAAGAAGGGTCTGCTTTCACGAGGTGTCCCAAGTCTCATGTCAACTTAGTGTGGCTCAGATGTGTACATGAAATCCAATTAACACATTCCAAACTTCATTTCACTGAAACACAATCAATTGTAACTTATTTTTGAATCACGCTGCTTTCTCTAATTGTTAGCTCCAGCCTCTACCGAATAGGTAGTTAAGCAAATTAGTTCATCTCACATATGAAAATTGTGCTATTTATGTTGGCAGCTTTCATGGTTACTGATGAGGTTTCCTGAGCTAATGAAATAATAAAAACACAAAACAGATTTACCTTTCTTAATAAGGAAAAAGATAATGAACTAAAATTAAAATTGAAACTCTCACTATACACAGAGTTACTGTAATATTGTTTCTGCTTTAAATTAATGTTCATGCCTTTTTTTTCTTTTGTTTTTTACATGCCAGAGACAAAGCTAGTTAAAGATCCACTTAAGCCCTGGCATTGTAAAGATACTTTTACTTTATTGCATTTTTTTATAATAGAATTATGGGACATTTAGTTTTGGTGACTTTTCTCTTGGTTACAAGAGCAAAACAATCGGGCTCCTTGCTCTCCTCTTCTCCTGCTCCAGCTCCCATAGCAAGACTTGTGTGGAGGCTTTGCCAAAGAGGAACCACCAATATTCTGTGCTTGAACTTGCACCAGGGACAGAGGAGACCTCACTGCTCCTGCATCCCTTCTCTGGCCGAGCCAAGCCAATTTGCTTCCTCCTGTTTACATCCATATTGCTGAGGCAAATTGAAATTATCCAACAGTAATTTTTTGCTCACCTCTGCAAGGTCTTTGCAAGCTGGGTGGGTGGTAGGACTTTGGGAGAGAGCTGGTTCCCACCCCACTGGGGTCACCCAGCAAGTACACAAGGGACCACAATTCTGGGTTCTTCCAGCACTTTTCTAAACATGGGAGTCTTCCAAGCTCATTCATGGAGATGCCAACCTGACAAGGTGACTAAGCGGACACTTAAGACTGAGCCTGTGCTTAACGCTCTGCTGGATCGAGGCCAAGGGAAGAAGCCTGGTCAGCAGCCACGTGGGCTGTAACCAGATAAGACACAGGCACTGCTTCAGAGCCAAGACTCGACAAGAGCGCCATACCTCTAGTTTTTGAATATATATATACAGAGTTGAGAGCAGCCAGTTTTCAGTGGCGAGAGAACTTGGCTTGAATACAAAGACTTAGAATTTCAGTATGGGCCAACTGTCAGAATACATCAGTGTTTCGGTCAAATAACCTTGACAGCACCTCCAGAAGATGCACGTGTCCACACCATTCAAGTCAGAGTTTCACAGGTGGAGAGTGTCACCAGGACAATCCCAGGACCTGTCCTTGCTCAAGGTCACTGCACTTCGCTGGAGGAAGAGTAGTAGAGCTCAGCACTGGGTCACTGGGATGCCCACACTTTTCTACAACACCGGCACATAGCAGAATGGCTTTATTCTGCTGCTCAAGGAAATAGCAGTGTTTCCAAAGCACCTCACACTAACCCTTTCTTCCCCTAAGCTCTCAGCATCCTATCTCACATGTGCCTTCCCCATGCCTCAGCACCCACTGTTTCTTCTTAAATGTAAAACAATTACATATTTCTGTCAATAAATACCATGCCATAAATTACCAGCTTTGCTGGCTCTCTGCCTGCCACTGGGGGAGGAAATGGCCCCATAAATATTTGTGCAAGACATCAATAAATTTGAAGTGTTGACTTGAGCACTCAGCTTCCCTATCTGAGACTCGGAGCAGAGCTTCCGGAGTTCACTCATTTCGGCCGTGAGAGGCCAGAGCTGGAGGCCAAGGGTATCCCCAGGATGCTGAAACTGGAGATGGAGAGAGGGAAACACTTACAAACTCCTCTGCAACGTCCCTTCATGTTACCGATCCAGGTGGAAAAGGTCCTTGCAGTTCAGACAGGGAAGGGCATCAATAAGGAAAACGTTCCTCTGGTCTGTTCCTTGTCTTCATTTTTTCCTGTCTCATCTGGTTTCCAATATCATGCTTGTCCTACTACAAAAATACCAGTGCTGCAGCACTTCATCTGGCCCTTCAACTGGACGAGTCCTCCAGCAGAGCTGCCTTAAGCTATGGCCACAGCCAACTGCTATGGAGCTGGTGCTCCTGGGCAACCCAAAGGAGTGAGAACAGAAGAAATGTAAATCACATTCATATATCCTTGAAGGCTAAGAAAGAATAGAGTATATGAGAATGAATACACAAGAAAAAAAGGTAAAATGCATCCATATGTTCTTTGCACAGTATCACATCCAAGATCAATGCTTGTGTCCAAGATCACAGCAAGCTAATTTGAGACTAATATAAAATCTACCTCTACTTTCATAATGTATGAATGGCACAACTTCCAACTAGAGGTTTGTTGGCCACTGTTGGTGCATCATGCCCTCTCTAGGCACATATATTGACATATCCACCTTTGCAAATGCTCTTTGAGAAGAATTACTACACTAACTCTCACACTACTACATTAAGTAAATGCCAGATGCTCTTTTCCAGCTTAAGGCAGGTCCCACTGAGCAGAAAATGCCTTTATTCTTTCTTTATTCCTCTCTGCTTCATGTAAGTAAGCACATGTACACACACAAGCTGATCTAGGGAGAGTTCCCCAGGAAATAGCTCAACTTAGGTCCTCCTGAGATGCTCCAGGTGGCTTACAATGCCTTTCAGGTCTTCCAAATCAAATATCTGGGAGTCTTTTGTCTAGAAGTGCCTCACTGCTACTTCTACAAAATTTAAGGGTAACCTTGAGGGGGGAAAAAAGGAGACTGAGCGTGTGAAAGCAGAGATGAGGGCCAAAAGGTTACATCAGCTCTGCATGGGACATCCCACTTATACCCCTTGACATGAGCAGCAGCCAACAGCAACATTCAAATAATGTCGTGCTGATTGCAATGATGAAAGTGATTTTTATGTTTCATAAAGGTGATAAATCCTCCAAGACTCTCAATCCAGGAGACCTCAGATTGCAACAAGCAATTAGAAATAATTGTGAACAAAGCACGTAATGCAAAGCTTGGACTAGAGCGTACAGCAAATGTACCAGGAGCTGCTCCCACAGTCTCTCCTTTCCCTAGTGTTCCCAGGTCACTGTCTAGACTGTTCTCTCCTGGGGAGGATGAAGGTGAGAAGGCTCAAGAAAAAGAAAAAAGAAAAAAACTCAAGCTAGCAATCGTCAGATTTGTGATAATACTAAATTCCGTAGTTATTATCCAGGCTATTCAGGAAACCATTTTACAAGGCTTAGTAGTCATCTGGGAGTGAAGCAAGATAGGTATTTATTAAGCTGCTCACATTTCCAGGTTTGCTAAAGCAATTGCTTTATCTCTTAATTTCCCATATATTAAGACCTGGCTATTGAAACCCAGACCTGGAGGCGCTCACAGTGGCCGGATACACATTGCACAAAATGATGCCGTCGGCCAGTACGAAGAGTGGGGCCAATTCCCACAGGATCAGGGTCTCGCTGACTCTGCGGGTGCTGCCAGCTCACAGCTCAGTGCTTTCCCTGCTCCCGCCTGGCATCCCCAGCTTCCGCTGTGGAATTTGCCATTTCACTGCAGCCAGCAGCTCGACATCATGTTCCCTCTTCCCTGGTGGGACCTGGCTGCAGACTCAGCTTTCCGTGTTGTTTTCTACACAAAAAAGAGCACTTTTTCCCCACCCTGCTGGCCATAAAGAGAGGAAAGCAGGAAGCCGAACAATTCTGCTAAGTTTCAGGGGGTTCTTTCTGCGATTTTGCAGAGGGGCTGGAAATGGCTGGCAGTCAGGAATTGGGCTAGCTTCCCAAATTATGTTTCAGGAAATTAGTACTTTAAAGTAAAGACAAAGCATGTCTAACAATACGAGACCCCTGAAGAGCGTGTTGAGCTGCTGGGTGCGTAGGCGTGCGTGCCTGAGCAGGCTCCAGAGCCTGGATCTTACCACCAGCAACCTCTTTTTCTGCCTCCTGCAGCCTTCATCATCAACTCAAGATTCTACCCAACATCCTGCCCTGCTGACTATTAAAACCTGAATCTTTGTAACACTTCTCCAGAGAAAAGTTACAACAAATTGGAAATCTACATTGGACTTAAAACTAGAATAAAATCAACCTAACACAGCTACTGAAAAGCAGTTGCAAGAAACAGAGAATGAGAAGAAAGACCAAAAAAATCATTTGCAAGCACCCATCAAGCATCAGCAGCCTATCCAGAGGATGGCATTTGTTTTCTTTACCACTACATCTTCTTCCCTAGGGGAAAAAAGTCACTTCCTTCTTTACATGAGTTTTCTTTCCCATACTAAACCATTTTGTTCTGTTGTCTTAAGAAATGTAGAACAGTAGAATTAATGCATGGGGGGAGATGTGTGGACTAAGCAACAGTAGCCATGAAAGTTGTTC
>JAVCKT010023760.1:0-21889 GCA_032273925.1 Rhynchotus rufescens
AGAAGAGAAGAGAAGAGAAGAGAAGAGAAGAGAAGAGAAGAGAAGAGAAGAGAAGAGAAGAGAAGAGAAGAGAAGACCCCTAAGCTCCAATTGGATAAAGTTAAAATGTTTCCAGGTGAATACTGGTGAGCAATTCCCTTTTAAGCTTGAAAAACAGACGATTTGTGGGTTTTTTTTTTTTTTTTTGGTGGTGGAATATTACTGGAAAAAAACTTTTTAAATATAAGAATAATAGGAAAACAACCTTACAACCTTCAGCGTTTGTCAACTATTGTTGTGAAGATAGTGCTGTCAACCTGGAGCACTGAAATAGCATGAGGAAAGCCTTAGTAATGTTTGACATATGATACAATTTTATTAATTGTACTCATCTTTTGAGCAGAAGAGCTTAATCTTTATAATTTCATCCACTTTCTCCTCAAAATGTTGGGAAGTAACTTGGTGGAGGCTCAGGCTCACCTATACTTAAGGAGCTGCAAATGCCACAGCCTGGGGTGTCAGTCTATGGTGTGGATGATCTAGCTGGGACACTGAGGGCTCTGTTCTTGGGCAGATAGACACCTACCTGCACAGCGTTGGGTATAACACACCTCCCCTTAGTGCAGCCTGTGCTTATCCCTGCCTGGGTGCATGGCCATGAAGGGAAGAACAGGGTCTATTTGTTGGCACACAAAACATCTAGTCACTACGTCCTCCTCTCAGCTCCAGTCTATATTTCTGTAAGTTGCCCAGCATTAGCAAGGGTACATTTACAGTGATATTTGCAAACAGCAGAGATTCCTACCTTTTCTCACGTTTAACTTTCTACTCCTGTAACAGTTTGATTAGGATTTCTACTGCCATTCCACGAGGAATGACTACCCTACCTGGAACTGCTGCACTGCACTGACTGCCTTCCAAGGAGCTCTGGCATGAAGACCTTCATAATCCGGGTGTAAACTGAAGAATCTTGCATGCAGCTGCATCTTTATTAAAGCGTTGCCAGGGCTCTTTTCTTCCAGCTCTCTGTCCATGGAGCTTTTGGTGAGATGCTGAGATGAGCAGAACATCTCACACCTTCACTGTGGTGGAAGGTGCTGCCAGCTGTACAGCACCTGCGGGCTGGGAGCTGACAGAGGTTTCTCCTCTCACTCACTGACTGACCTCCAGGTTTATGCTTTTGCATTTCAACTCACATACCTCAGAAGCATGGCAAAAGCTTTTCCCATTCTGTTTTCGCACTCTTTAACTTCACTATTTTTATTATATTGTAAGGTCCTTTAAATGTTGTGCTAACCAGAACATATTCTACATGGCTTTACCCTGGGGTTCGTTATACAAGGGAAGTTGAGGAGAATTAAATCTCTGTAGTTGAGGACAACGATTGTTTTTCAGGCCATAGGCTTTGGGTAAAGCCAAGCAGAAATTATGACATATTTTGTAATTTTCTGGGAGTTTGTTTAGTTTTAGGGACTTTAGCAGTGGCATCTAAGGCATTTCCATATTGTGGAGTACTAGGGTTAGTAGTAGGGTCTGGGGTGGGATGTGGTTGGTTAGTAAGTTTAGGGGCCTCTTTCATTTCACTGACCTTGTTTTTGGTTTACTTAGGGGGGATACTAGTGGTGTTTGTTTATTCTGGGTCATTGACTGTGGATCCATAACTTGAAAGTTGAGGAGATTTACAGGTTTTAGGGTATGGAGTTAGTTTCATGCTGGTAGTGTCAGTGGGGGTTATGGTTGGGGATTTAGTTGAGAAGGGTATTTGAGTGGTTGGTACGGTGGATTGTGGGGGCTTGGTTTCTGTTTGGATGGATTTTAGTGGGGTAGCAATGTTTTACTCTTGAGGGGCGGGGTTGTTTTTAGTGGTGGGATGAGGGCTTTTATTAACGCTGTTTGTGGTGTTGGAGTTAGTGCGAGGTGTGTCTCGTGAGGCAGCATGTAAACAAAGCAAAGAGCAAACTCTCACTGTGTTTTGTATTTGTACTGTGAGTATATTTCCAGAACAAGTGCTAAAATGCCTGTGAGATCAGGATATACCTGATAGTTTGCCCCGAACAAGGTCCTGTTGTAGGAGGGATCATTTATTTAGTCTTTAAAACATTGCCACGGGCACGGAGCATTGCAAACATCTCCATGTCAGCCTGTGAGCTAAACTGGGAGAGAGTGCACAAAGCAAGATGATGTGTCACCAGATTTGCTTGTCTTCTGCTGCTCTTGGAGCCATCCTTCCAAACTCCAAGGAGGACGGATGCCTCCTTGGGAGAAGCGCAGCCCTTTAGCTGTGGGATGGCATTTGCAGAAGTGCTGGCGGGCGGCGCGGGCGCTGCCATAAGGAGGGATCTCGCCCCACCTGCAGGCTGCGGGCCGCGGGCCGCGCTGCGCCGAGCGTCCCAGCCTGTGGAACGAGCCCAGGCAGCCAGGAGAATAAAAGCATCAAGTGCAAAGGAAGCACAGAAAGCAAAAAGCTCATTTGAAAATGCTGATCAAACTTGCGCCACCCGTTCTTCTGAAAAATAACATCACACGTTACAGGTATAGTTTGAATATCTTTCTGCAGAACAGTGCCTCTTCTTCTGCTCAATACTCAACAGTGCTAAAAAAGCACAAAAAATACAAATCACAGCCTAAATATCGGTGTCATAAGTCCACAGAATGGAGAATATTAATTTCAGTGTTCCCATCATGTATGAAGAGGCAGGAATGTGGAATGAGCTGTGATAGGGATAGGGACCTGCGATGCTTCCCCTTGTGAAGAGCCCACAGAGAGCAGCTTCTGGGGCGACAGGGACTCTGCAGGAGGAGGAGGTCCCTGCCGAGCTCTGTACTATTGTACTGCAAACATCAACAAATAGCAAGAGCAAGTATAGCAAGAAACTGAAAAAAATATTCTGTGTGCTTCAAGGGGTCCTCAAGGGGTCCACAGCCTTGGATATTGTATCTTCATGTGGCATTTTAAATGTTTAATTTGCAATTTTGGTTTTTCTATACATTCTTAATTTTATGAGGAAGGAAGTATTTGTCATGAGATTGAATTAGTATTAGCGACTTTTCC
The DNA here is from genome assembly GCA_032273925.1 of Rhynchotus rufescens. Lineage (NCBI taxonomy): Eukaryota > Metazoa > Chordata > Aves > Tinamiformes > Tinamidae > Rhynchotus > Rhynchotus rufescens. The sequence goes on from JAVCKT010023760.1 coordinate 3,032, forward strand.
TGGGCATGTAGGAAAGTACAACATATTTTTGGGCATGCTTAACTGTTATGTTTGTAAAGGATTTCTGTAGATCAAGCAATATTTTCAAAGGAGAATTTCATTTACAGATGAGCCTGGGACAGTCCTGGGTACATAGACAATAACCCATGTTTTCTCACATTCATTCTCCTTGTACATGCAACCAATACAATTAAATTCACTCATAAAATCTCCTGTCTTCAAGGGGAAGCTTTACTGTAGGTTTAAATCATTATATCACATAAAGGCACAGGGGAAGGTCTCCCAAATCCTGATATTAAAGTTGCTGCAGCTGCCATCTCCACAAGCCTTCAGGACTGCTGGCCACCACCAGCACTGACAGCAGCCCAAGCCTTGTGCCAGATTCTGCAAATACTGCAAATTGCAGGATATCTCCAAACAGTGATGCCCACCTCTCCATGGAGGTTGGTCCTCTCTGGCCAACACCGGCACCTCCCTCATGTGGTGGCATGGCACAAGGCAGCAGGAGTCACTTGTGTGGGGTGCACTTGTGGCTCTTCACAGTCATGCTCTCCTTTTCTATCCTAATCCTTTCTTTTATTCCTTTTAGGAAGTATGTTAATGCTGTATTGCATCTACTATTTAGAAGGTGGAAGATAAACCCATGAGCTTCTCAGACACCTGGGGGTTCAAGTCCAAGAAGTGCCAGAAGGTACAAGTGAGGGAAATGATTGGTGATAATTCCCCCAAATAGTTGCCTGAAACTGCCTAAAATAAGAGAAACCCATAGGATATCTTTGTCCTTGTGAAGCAATGGGTGCTGCAGATTATTGGATTTTTATCTGTGCTGAGAGAAGTTGAGCATCCCTAGGCTAAAATGAGTGTTCTGAAGGAGGCACAACTGGACTATCCTGTGAAAAATACAGGAACCTGAAACAGATCAGCCCAGACAAGTAGCTAGGGCAAGGAAGGGAGAAAGTCAGACCGAAAACAGTTGCAGCTTCATGAAGACGATGATAATAAGGCCAAGACTTGTGAACTACAGCTTTCAAAATTGTTACCAGATAAGAGCGAGAAGCCCAGCTCCAGCCAGGCCTCATCACTCTCTTTTCAGAAGAGTTGCTTCATTTACTTTAGGGCAAGATGCTTTCTGCGTGGAGGAGTGTTACAGGATCCTGCCCATAAAAGCAAAGAAAATTGGGCTCAGGAACCTTCCTTCTCTCTGCCTTCATTTCAAATAGAAAAGTTTAGTCTTTGAGGCCATCACTTTCAAAAAAAAAAAAAAAAAAAAAAAAAAAAAAAAAAAGAAAGAAAAATCTCTTAAAATCTTCCTCTATGAAGTCAGGGGAATCTTCTTCCCTGACATAAGGTGGGTTATACAAATGGAAAAGAAAGGACGTGATGCTATGAGAGGCAGAGGGATTGAGGGATTAGATGAAAATTTGCAGCAGACATACTTCAGTTATTTTCCTTGCTGTAGGATAGCTCATCTGTTAGGGAAGATAAAACTGGGAAAAAAAATAGTGCCACTTCTTTCCTTTGGTCTAACTTACCCATAACCAAACTTTTTGGTTATCTGGTAAAGAGAAAGGCTGCAGAGAGGGTAATAGAAATGGCATGGGAGATTGCAGAGAGAGGTGTCTATATGTAACAATGACAATCTTGGTGGACATTCACCCCATGTCAAACCTGCTCCCTTGCTTTCTCTACCTTCTGAACTATGCATGTGTCTATCAATGACAAAACAGCTGGGGACATGTATGGGCTTTAGTTTTCTCCTTCAGACAATGATGTTCAGCCTGTGGTGAGCGCCCTCAGCAGTCTGGACAGGTTACTATTACCTTGCTTTATCTGGCTAGAATATCTCCTAGGTGGTGTTGTGGATATTGAGTGTATGGATGAACAAACCAAAGGCCAATCTGGTTCTAAAATGTTCTATAACTCTCCTCACAACCACTTTCTTTACACTTGTTCTTAACCAGGAAGGAAATTATTGCAATATTTCATCTAAGCTTAGTCTTCAAAAAAAATGCATTTTGTTTAAATCTCTCAAAAAGGAAAAAAAAAAAGGATATTTTCTGCAATTGCTGAGGTGTGTTTTTTTCCCAGATGAGGTTGAAAATGTATTAAGCATTTGCCACTGCTGGCCTCCTAACACCTACAGAAATTTCTGAAATTCCTCTTTCCATCTTACTTTATTAGAGCATTGATTCCCCCCTGCCTGATAGTTATGGTGAGATCCATTCATCATTCTAGTTCATGTGTCTGCAATCACAACAGAACCTCCTAATCTGTTGCAGACAAAATGCTGTCCTTTTTTTTTTATGGTAGATTCCTTTCCTAGATCCCATATCTTGTGGAGAACAATATCTTGTGAAGAAAAGGCCATGTGATGGAGAGACTCATCTGTAGCCATGATGGGAAGGACTGGGACATGAGGATAAGCCATACTGTTAACTTTCTTTGTGAAAAACCTTGAATATCCTTGTTGATGTGTATCCCCACCACCTGCTGTCGCCCAAGCTGTGGCTCAGCACTCCAGGCACACAGGGCCACGGAACAGGAGTCCTCAATGCTGCTTTCCAAGTGTGGAAGATGAGGATGTAACAGCAATACTGCATGAAGCATGAGCCAGTTTTGTGAGTTTCGCACTCAGAGTGGGAGAATTCACAGGTTTGTTCCTGACACAGGGCAGATAAAAACAACCAGAAACCTAAACTTTGTGTGTGGTTGTGTCAGTGAAAGACAGGAGCCAGGCTTGAGATGTGGTGCAGCCCATGAGAGTGACAGCCACTGGACTTCTTGCTGCGTCAAAGGCATAGCCCTATTGAACAGGTTTCCACATTACTTTATCAACCCAGGAAGGGTAAAGCAAAGCTCATGCTAGCAGGATGAAGAATTAACAGTGCGAGTCCAGGGGACAAACTCTCAGCAGGACTAACTTTTCAGATGTCCATATAAACAGAGCAGAAGTTCTCAGAGCTTGGAGAACGTTTGCCTAGTGGTCCTGTGACCCAAAGTCCAAACACTGCCCCCGATACACATAAGTTTTGTGCAGGGGTAGGTTTTAAACATTGTTCATCTAACAGCCTGATATAAGCCTGGGGTAAGTCCCATGAGACCAGTGCAATTACACTAACAACAGCCTAGAGAAATGGAAGGATGATCCTCACAGAGTTTGCTTGCATCTGAAGCAAGTGTATACAGTGTAAACTACAAAAGTAGTGCTACCATATACGTTTGTCATGTTTTGATTTGGATAAGTATGGTGATATTTTTCTTAATTTAGGCTTGTTCCATGTCTCTAAAAATGCCATCCTGTATTGTTACATTTCCATACAAATGAAAGGAGTTTGGCAAATACATTCAACTTTCAGGAAATAATATTTACAAAGTGCTGCTAGATGATGACTGTATATGTCAGCATAGTCCTGTCTATATTCCACCTGTATTAAATATAGTGATTGCTATATTTAATAATAAAATATACAAATCACATCCAGACAGAATCACATATAGCCTAATAGGTTCTGAATGCTTCACCATGTTCAAAAATATTCATACAGTCTACAAAATAAAAGAAAAGAAGAAATTATCTTCTTAGCTCAGTGTCCCTCTTCTCAACCTAGTGCCAAGATTAACAAGTTAAAGGAATTAACATACCTTGGCGATCTCTATTTTACACAGGCTGAATAAACATCTAAGACAGTTATTTCACATTTATGTGTGATAAACCCTTGGGGAACATGCATTTGCCAACATCAAAGAAAGAACCAAGTTACACGGGTCTTGTCTGCAGCTTTCTGGCTCTGTATCTACATGCCAGCAGCACCAGGAAATCCCATTGCAGCCCAGCAGCCTTTCCTCTTTGCTCTCAACTCTTGCCACTTTCTGTGCACAAGGCGTGAGCCATTGATCCAAACCAAGCACTTTGCCCAGCCTTCACAGCCATGAGTTGCCTCATGCATGTGTCTGCATGTGGTTTTGCAATACTCCTTAGGAAATGTCCTCCATCCATTGGGGAAATCTATGTGAGATATTAAAGTGATGATATTCTTACCAGCAAAGAGTTTGGTTGTGAGTGTTGTTGCTGAGTGCGGCTTCTTCAGCTCTTTGGGATTCTTTTAAGTGGCTCAGGGGAAATTCTGTGTTTTCTTTTCAGCTACCTGTACAACTTCACTTAGGAGAAATACAGGAAAGATCATTAACAGAATTCACAACATTAACAGAATTCACATCATTAACATTAACAATATCTGTCTCTCCTGCATGTGACTGTTACACAGAAGACAGTAACAAGGCACCTGATTCAGCAATAACCATTTCCCAGCAGAACCCCCAAATTTACCAGTCAGGGGATAAAATGATAATCCCAAATATACGTGCTATAGATGAATGTATGGCCCCTGTGCTGTTGGGACAGTCTATTTAATTCTACCTTCCACATTAACAAAGTAAAAGCTTGAAAAGTGGTACCCTGAGCTGTAGAAGGATTTGTTCAAATGTTTCATAGCACTAAGAGGTACCACATATTTCATTACCATGTGTGGTGACAGTATTGCTGTTGCAAAGCTTGAGTGACAAGACAAAAGGTGGGAAAAGATTGTGTCACCCCTTGGATATTCTCAAAGAACAGGCTGAGAACTCTGAGAACTTTCAGCTTGTATATTCTTGTGTCCTTGGCATATAGAAAAGGGAGACATTCGGGGAAAGAAGATGACAGTAAAAAAATACAGGTTGTAGATGATTTGACGTTGGAATGGTGTCTGGGGATTATATCTGCAATAATTTAATAGCCAGATTTGCAGACTTCACACTCAGCTACATTTCACAATTCATTTTCTTTATTACTCTCTCGAATTTCTGCATCCTGTGTGCCCTGTCCTATAAGGATGCCACTAATCTAAAGTTTGTGGGCTTAGGGTTTTTCTTTTTGAAGCTGACTTTAAATAGTGTCAGTTTTTTATGTGCTTCTTCATCTCCTCATTAATTTTTTTCATAATATTTTTCTTTTTTTTTTCCATCAAACTGCTTCCCTAGTATCTCCTCCTGAATTAAAAGTCAAAAGGAAGAGAGTAAAGAGACCAGCAAAATTCCTAGAAAGGAATTACAGAGTTCTCTTAGAGACCCATCCTGTGAGCAAGCACTAGGCCTAAAGAAAAGCTAAATGTCAATTCTTTACCCTGGATATTTACTTGTTGAAAGTAAACAAGGTTTTAAAAAAAGACAAAGGTCTTTCTATGTCATGAGTTTTAAGGGCATAGACTAATTAAAGTATTATTTACAGCTTGTAGTGAACACTGGACAAACCTGTACGAATTGTGATAGAAATGTAGCGGGGTTTCATGGTGAAGACTGTTTCTGGTAGATTGCTAGATATAAACGCTGATGAATTTGTAAGATATTGATGGATATGACAAGAGCTGGAGAAAGATGGAGGTGAACTTCATGACAAAGAAGGATGAGGTTTGCCTTTAGCTTCAAAAACATTAAGTACATACAACCTCTGTTTCAGCAAGCACTTGAGTTGTGGATCACTGGAGGCCAGGACTAAACCAGGGAAGGATGATCCTTTGCTTGTCTTTTCCCCTTGGTCTTTCTTATATCTTCCCTAAGGCCACTGCTGTAGAGGAGTTATGGAGTTATGGATCTGTATGGACTTCTGGTCAGGGGCGTGGGAACTGGGTTTAGACTGGATTTAATTTCTGCTTCTGTGATGCTGCTCACAGGCACTGGGTGAGGGTTTTTTTTCCTACAGATACCTATTATTTGTGTTTTTCACACTCTCTCATCGTCCATTTCCCTTCCCTGAGGTCTGACTCTGAAGGTTAGGGACTCTTCCAGGTTGACCAAAGTCAGAAAGCAAAAGGCACATTACAGCTCTCAGACACTAAGATTTACATAAACAGAAAGTGACACCGTGTTCCACAAAGTGCCATTCTGTCCCTCCCAAATAGTTCTCAGCCCTCAGCATTTCTTCCTAGTCCAGGAGCTGGTTCTATTTTTTCCTCAAAGGTGCCACAAAACTGGCCAGCCAAGTGAGTGCTCGGAAGCATCCATGAGACTCATTATGTCCTGAGCACATTTTGAGTCATAAACAAAATGATTTGGGTAGCTCATTATTCAAAGAGGCAAAAGACAGTGAGGAAAACTCATCAGCCACAAAGAAATAATTCGCTAAAAATGTAGAAATGAAAATAAATGAGATTAAATGAAGATATTTATGCTCAATCAAGTTGTCATATTCATTTTTAGACTAGTGGATTAAAGGCTGCAGAGGAGCCCGTGTGGTTTGCCATGCTCCTGGGTGGGTTTGCCCGGCGCAGAAAGCAGCTCCTTGGACACCAGGGCACATCCCTTCTGGCCTGGGTGATCTCACAGCCACCCACCAAGCACGACCCGCTCTCCGGGGCTGGCGAGCTCCCTCCTGCCCAGCTCCCAAATGAAGCGCACCCCTCCATGACCTAGTAGGGAGCAATGCTGCGTGCCCCCCACACCCCAAACCCTGCACCCCAGAGGGTCTCCCATGCCAGAAGGGTCGATACTTCAAAATGCTGCTGTCGCTTTCTCCAGCTAACGTGCACATCGCTGTCCCCTGACAGAGGCACTCAGCGCGCTCTCCTTCCTTCTCCCCTCAACGATGTCTCCCCCCACGCCTCGCGCTTCCCCACCCGCGATTCCCTCCTTCCCTCCGCGGACCGGGAGCATCCCGGGAAGCGGCGGGCACCGATCCGCGTCTTTCCGCCGCCTCCCGCCGCTGCTTTCGTTTGACGACCGTCTCTCCGGGGAGAAAAACACCCGAAACGCCCTAACCCTGGGCGAAGGAAAAAAAAAATATAGTGTTGGTGGGGGGCGAAAGGGAGCCAGTTTAAAGCACCGGGATTAAAGGTCTTTGCTAGCTTCAAGCTCTCTTAAAAACCGAGCCCAAGGATGCTATTTTGCTGCAGTCTGGGTTATTTCAGCCCACAGTTGCACAACAAACCATTTAAACATTTCAGCACAAAACAGATTCTATTGTTGGGCTGCACATTAAAAAGTGTTATTCGCTTTGAAGTTTTTGTCTAATGGCTCTAAACTGAAAGAAAATGTTTTCCTATTACTTAATTCAATCATAGCGAAGAGGCTTGGTAAAAAGCCCACGGATTTTGCCCAAAGTGTGACAGAGTTCTCTTTGTGTTTGCTTATCCTCTGCTGTCACACACTTTAATTCGCCTCTCTTTATCTGGCATTCAAAACTTTCTTCAATGACATTCAATAAGGTCCAGCGGCTTTAAAAAAAAAAAAAAAAAAAAAAAAAAAAAAGAAGAAGAAAAAAACTGGTTATTTTTTTGGATATTCTTTCCCAGTAGCTTTGGGCTTGGTGCATTCAGGAGCTGTTAACCCTTTGCCTCCCTGCGGCTCCAAGCGCTGGGGTTCAGCCCCAGGCAGCGGGAACTGCTGAGTCGGAGAGGGGAATCAGCCCCCTTGGGCGCCCGGCCACTTCCCAGCGGGCAGAGTTCCCCCTTCCCGGGAAGAGCTCGGCGGGGAATCACGTTAAAACGTTAAATTACGAGCTCCCTAAAAACATAAATAAAAACACCCCCCTCCCCTCCAAATAACACTTTTAGGAGAAGGACATTTGGAAACCCCTTCTAAATAACCGCGGAACTAGTCTTTTTTGCTGGCTTTCGTTGTTGCCCTTTCGTTCCTTTTTCCCTAGTTATTTGGAAATACGCGGGCATTTCTAAGCTCCAGCATAACAGCATCTCGGCAAAACTCCCATTGATTCCAATGAGAAATGAGATCGCAAGGAAAAAACAACCTCTGTACAAGCCAGAAGCACAGGATTACATTTTCCGAGCCTTTTTTTCCTTCGTATTCTTCACTTCGTTTGAAGAAATACATTTATTTCTGAAGGGGATTTCTCGTCAGCCGAAATCTCCTCTCGTTTTGACGGCAATGCTATCTGTCAGCGAGTGCGCTTGTCTTTTCCCTGGATATTAAACAGGAAAAAGGGGAAGAAAATGCAACCTGATGAACATTTGAGTTTCTTATTCGTTCCCTATTCAGCTACAAAGTCACCGGGCTCCGGGGAACCCGCGTGTCCCACGCAAGGCGAGTCCGCGCGTTCGCTCGGAGGGACAAGCGGCGCCTAGGGTAAAACCGACGCTAAGTTGTGCCGAGCCCCAACGCTAAGAAACGCAGAGCGCCTGTTTGCTCATGTTAATTCTCATGGTATGGGGGGAATGCGCCCGTTATTTCCCCGCATTGTCTTTCCCCGAGCCCGGCGGAGAGGCACTTTGCGGGACTGCAGGTACCGCAGCCGGGGGATGTGCAGGGAGAGACGTGCGGAGCGAGCGCGGCCGCTCTTTGCCCGCACCCGCAGAGCGATCCCGGGGTGCGGAGCGACCTTAACCCGCTCCGGGACTGCAGGATCCACCTGAGCCAGAACGCGGGATCCTCCTGCACCGGGACCCGCCTGCACCGGGACCGCGGGACCCGCCTGCACCGGGGGCTGCGAGCGGCAGGTGCCGGCTCGGGACCGCGCACAAAGACGCGGGGCTCGGGGCAGCAAAGCGGGGCTGGGGGAGAAGCGGCGAGGGCGGCAAATCGCGGCCGAGCCGGTGCTGCCACAGGTGGGGAAGGCGGCGGGGGGCTGCGGGGAAGGGGGCGGCTGCAGCCGGCAAAATAAACAAGGGGGGAAGCGGGCTGCGAGCCGCCCTGAAAGCGAAGGAGCGCGGTAAAGAGAAAGAAAAGAATATTAAATGGCGAGAGAATGAGAAAATAACCCCGCCAAAGGGAGAGGAGGGGAGAGGCCGCCCGCTCCGGCGTGGGTGGGGTCGCCCCGAATGGAGTACATTATGCAGTTCATTTAGTTAACAAGGGAAATAATGAGGGAGCGTGCGGCGTGAATGCCAAGAGAAGCGGCACAGAAAGCCCATTGAGAGCCCGGCGCCGCCACCATCACATGGCGGGGCCGCTATTTAAGGCGGGCGGGCGGGCGCCGTTCAGCACCACTCGCGCTGGCCAGCGGCGCGGGGCGCTGCGCGGGCGCTGCGCGGGGCCATGCCGCGCTCCTTCCTCGTGGACTCGCTGGTGCTGCGCGAGGCGGGCGACAAGAAGGGCGAGGGCAGCCCGCCGCCGCCGCCGCTCTTCCCGTACGCCGTGCACCCGTCGCACCCGCTGCCCGCGCTGCCCGCCGCCGCCTGCACGGCGCGCAAGGCCGGGCTGCTCTGCGTCTGCCCGCTCTGTGTCACCGCCTCGCAGCTGCACCCGCCGCCGCCCGCCATCCCCCTGCTCAAGGCCTCCTTCCCCCCGTTCGGCTCGCAGTACTGCCCCTCGCCCCTGGCTCGGCAGCAGCACCCCGTCTCGGCCGTCGGTGTGGGGCACGCACCGGCGCTCTACCAGGGCGCCTACCCGCTGCCCGATCCCCGGCAGTTCCACTGCATCTCCGTGGGTAAGCCCGGACGCGCGTGGGCTCTGGGGGGCAGCGGGAGGGATGGGGGGGTCCTGTCGGGGCGCTTTGGGAGGTGGGTCCCTACGCCCCTCAGCCTCGACGGGGCGTCCAGGCGCATCTCCCCGCGGGGACTGTCCCGGCGCCCTCGGGTTGGGGACATTCCCGGCCCAGGCGGGGGGAGGCTGAGCGGGATGCGGCCACCGCGGAGCCGGGCGGGGGTCCCGGGCGGGCCGGAGCCGGTGCTGAGCGCTGCTCCGCTCCGCAGACAGCACGTCCAGCCAGCTGCCGAGCAGCAAGCGGATGCGCACCGCCTTCACGAGCACGCAGCTCCTGGAGCTGGAGAGGGAGTTCGCCTCCAACATGTACCTCTCCCGGCTGCGGCGAATCGAGATCGCCACCTACCTGAACCTCTCCGAGAAGCAGGTGAAGATCTGGTTCCAGAACCGCCGCGTCAAGCACAAGAAGGAAGGCAAAAGCAGCTCGCACCGAGGCGGGGGCTCTGGCCACAGCTGCAAATGCTCGTCCCTTTCCAGCACGAAGTGCTCGGAGGACGACGAGGACTTGCGCATGTCCCCATCCTCCTCCGGGAAGGACGACAGAGGCCTCGCAGGCAGCCCCTAGCCCCTGCCCGCCGCACACCGGCTCCGCGGGGACTGTGCGAGAGCAGCACGAGGAGCTTGATCCAGTGCCGACCTGCACTGCAAGGATTTTATACTGTTTTTGTATAATCTGTGTAATTTAACAAGGACTTGCGCCTTTCTAGACCCTCGGCCATGAGGGCCGGTGTCTGTGAGCCCTGTTGTAAATAAACTGCTCCCTTGGGCCCTAGACCCCCCTTAGTGCCCGCCGGCTCCCTAGTCTCCCCTCAGGAACAGCCCGTCGGCCCCATCCCGACGCGGAGGACGGTGCGGATGCTGCGCGGGGGCGGACGGGCCATTGGTTCCCCCGGGGCTCCCTGCGGTAACACCGAGGAGAGAGAAAGCGGGTGGAAGGGGAGGATGGGAGTTATCAGTATTAATGTTTGAATTATCAGTATTAATTTCTCTCTCTCTCTCTCTCTCTCTTTTTTTTTTTTCTCTGCCCTAAAACTTCTCGGTTTGGTTTTGCCCTCGGCCCTTTCGGGCGCACGGCTGCGGTTGTACCGTCCCGTCCTCCTTTATCCCCCACTTTCCCAAGGGATATATTTATTTATTTATTTATGTGCAAAGAGAATGGCGACGATAATGATGATGATGATGATGATGATGATGATAATAAAGCCTCTTTGGTGGTTTATTTGCTCCCTTCACGTCGAAACAAAAAGCACGTTTTCAGTGTCCAGCTTGCGCGAGCCGGGCACGGGCACCAGCGCTGGGCGCCCCGCCTCGGAGCGGCGTCTCCGCCCGCCCCGTCGGGCACCTCTGCGCCGCGGCCCGTCCCTTGGGTCCGGCTCGGTCCCTTTGGAAGGCGCGAGGTGCCAAGTCCCCAGTCCAGGCTCTCCGCCATCCCCGCTCCCGCCTCCTGCAAAGAACCGGCTCCATCCTCCCTCTTCTCGGCGCCTCCCTTCCCCTCGCTCTCCGGGAGCGAAAGGCAGAATCTATACACTGCAGTACGTATGGCTATAGGTCAACACCAGCCCCTCGGCGCCCGGCGCTCTCGGCAGCCGCTGCGCACGGGCTCGGCCGTGTCCGGCTCTGACGCAGGCGGACGGGACGGGGCTTTGCTGTCCCTGTCCCCGTGTGCGCCCCCGCGGGACCGGCTCTTCCATCCTCAGGGACCTGAATCCTGCAGACCTCGGGAAGAGGGAGCGGAGAGCTCGGACTTCTCTGAACCTCCCCGACGTCCCCGCTGACAGGGGACGAGGACGGACAACGAACCACGCTGTCCGACGCAGGACTCTGCCGCTGGCGACATCCCTGCTGCCGCATGTCCTCAAGTGCCATCCATGGGGCACGCGCTTGGCACCGGGCTCCCCGCGGCTCCCTGCGCGGTGGCAGAGCCGGGACATCCGTGCGCTCCGCTGGCTTCGCACTGCGCTCGAGCAGAGCCCTGCGCAGCTCCCGGGCCAGTCGGGTGGGTGGGAGGGATGGTGACCCCAGGGACAAGGACTGCGAGAGTCCTGGGTCCTGATCTGGGCAGTGCAGGACATGCACAGGGCAGCACCTGGGGGCTCGCGTCTAGAGCGGGTGGCACAACTGCTGTCCTGCTGTGACTATCGCGGCATGTGTCCCCTCCTGCTGGTAGGTCCAAAGGATGGCGAGACTGGACAAGTGCCCTGGTATCGAGTTTGTGGCATGTGGGTAAAAAGTTTGAGCCCCTCTGTTCCTTTGAGGGCCTTACTTTCTCCTCCTGCCTCAGCCTCCAGCTTCTCCTTCCTGCAAGATGTCTGTGCAGACACACAGTGTCCAGAGGGATGGTGCTTCCCTCTCCAGGAAAAGCTGGGAGCTGGGCAGGAGGGAGCTCACCAGCCCCGGGGAAGGAAGAAATTTCTCCAGGGAGCAGGGACAAGAGCCTGGGCTCGCTGCACTCAGCCAGACTCCCACTGTGCTTGGCCCATATCTCTCCCTGGGGACCTTCCCCCTGCATCCCAGAATGGAGCTCTCTGCGGCCCCCTCAGCTAATTGGCTTGGCAGGGCCCTGCACCCTTCCTGCCCGGCCTCCCTGCCCGCCTCATTTACTAGACTTGCTTTGAAAAGTCATTGCAAAATAGAGACACAGAAACAACCCAAGCTGGCATTAGCAAGGGCCTGGCATCCTCTTAAAAAGGGAGGGTGGCTTCGAAGTCAACAAGTGCCCAGAGGGTGTAATTGCTACTGGTGCCTTTGTGTGGCACAGATTCGAGCCAGCTGGCTGGTGATGGGGTGGGAAGAACACCAGTGATGGGCATTTAATGGCATTATTAACGTGCTGGTGTGGCAGTTGTATCAAAACTCTCCATATACTTGTCTGCCAGCACTGGCCCACCACCATCCTGGTGTTCAATGGCACAAGAATTTATATATATATATATATATAAAAAAATCTGTCTTAAATTTTCTCAGCTAGGACATAACATACACAGGCTCTGCAGACCCAGGTTCTGGAGAGTGTTCTCCCTGCAGACAGAGCAGCTGCAGGCCACAAGGTGCATCTGTTGTGGCCCTGTCCTGGTGGGCACACATGTTCTGGAGAGCACATGCACACATGTGCCTGTGTCCTTTGTGGACTGAGTTTGGTGGGCACAGCCTAATCCTTAGCCCTAAAAGACCCTCCACATATGTAAAGCATCAACGAGAATTCCCCAGTATGGCATAATTTTCTAGCAGTACAGCAATAGAGAGACTCAATGGATGCCCCCAAGAAGACAATATTAATATTCTCTGATGCAGCCTGGCCTCTGCTACAGACCCCGTGTACCTTGTAAAGTCCACAGGGGCTCTCAGCGCACTCGACAGTCATTATGCCACATCCGCATGCAGAGATAATCCCTCCTTAGTTGGGCATTTTTCTAATTTAGTGAGAAATCATTACAGCGAATGTTCCGAGTGTCATTTTCAAGGACACTGGGGTTGGGAAAATTAAAGTCATTTTGCTGTGGGAAGAGCATGGGCACCTCTGCTAAAGCGAATGTCATAACACACCAATTTTCAACTTTCTATCTCGAGCCATTTTGATGGCAGGTTTTCAAAAGTTACTTAAGCATTTCAGTATCTAAAATGCTAAAATGCCCAGTCTCTCCTGGTTGCACTTGGAGTCACATTTGCAAATCTACAAAAACAAAACAAACAAATAAACAAAATCCACAAACTCTAATATTTTTCAGAATATAATTTTCTACCATATTTCTGTTCAGAGTAAATTGAATTATTTCTGCCATAAGGTACTGAAACAAGATTCTTCAGCTGCTGCGGAGGCTTTGCAGGTTTTGGATACGCACCCAATGGAGAAAACAGAGGGAGCAGCTGCTGTTCAGGTCCCTCTTTAACATAGGGATGCCCTCAGACCACCCCACAGCATTTGCAGCCCTTCTCCCTTCATCAGTGCAGCCAAAAACCTGGACGTGCAAAATGTTGAGTGTCTGGGGAAAGAAGGTCTTGGCCTCAAGAACCGATGCAGCAGTGGATACCTATGTATTTACATGTACATGAGGGTAGAAGTGTTGAAAGATCATTTTGAATTCTTTGGCTTTTAGATTTATGCAGTTTTTAGATTTCACTTTACAGAGAGGTTGCATCAGATGGGTTTATAGTTGAAAGTGTATATTCAGTTCTGCAAATATCCACAGAACTGATATTATTAACCCAGGATTTTCATGATTCAATTTATTTGCAGTTAACACACAGTCTTAACTCCCAACCCGTCTCATGTTTCTGAATTAGTGTTTAGAGTAAACTGATGACCCCTGCTCTATAGCAGCATTATAGCAGGTATAGCTGGGCTTTTCTTTTACTTGGAAAGTAAAGGTTTATTTGGAATTAATCTTACCCAGGAAAGTCCTGGGATAATACAGCTTTATTTTTATCCTGCAAGCCACTAGCATAGGCTATGGCATGTGATTCTTTAATGGCTGTATTATTTTGTCTGTGAATATTATTACTTTAGAGTATATGTGGTTGTTAATAAAAGACCCTAAGTAAAATGTTGCTGCATGATATTTCTAATGATTTTAAGATATGTATATCAGCACCAGCTATCTTTTAGTTGTATTAATTTTAAAAGCATTTTTGCTATGAACACGAAGTACTCATAATTATTCAAGATTAGGGAATCTCCTAGGATACTGACACTGATGATGACAGCAAATGGATGCAACTGTTGCTTAATGTGCCTGTAGCTAAACTAGGACTGGCTGTATCATGCTGGACAGCCAACTACTTTATAAACACTCAACTATATACTCTACCTACTATACACCACCTTGTCTTGGTATATTCTAGGAGGTTCTGAAGTGCTTTCATTCACACCAAATCAAAACTAAAGGAAGTAGAAATGGTCATTTAAAGGTAAACAAATAATCAAGGAGAACCCCTTCATTCACAAGTGCAAATGATTTTATGTGACTCAGCAGGTCCTTGCTTCCTGCTTTATGTGATGCTGGTGTGGCTCCAGAAATGGTATGGGGAGGAATATGGAGATGTCCTTACTAGAAGACTTCAGCAAGCTCCACAGGAGTTTTATTGATAGTTCATCCTTTACTGCAGTCATTGGGTTTGACATAAATGTTTGTGAGTGTTTGAATGTGGAGCTAAATTCCATATTCCATTCCATTCCATTCCAAAACAGGGAGACAATCCCTAGATCAGACACATACCTATAATCTTCCTCATCTTCCCAACTGTTAAAATCAAAAATGAACCAGTTACAAATTATTAATACATTATCTTAAGCAGCTTGCATCCATATGGTAAATGGTTCACATGGTTAAGTGTAGGTGTCTATTGCTATTTTATCTCTAAAATGAACGAAATGAAAATGCTTCTCCATAGAGACGCAGGTCTGTTGTAGGTAAATCCCTTCTGGCAGCCTGTTGAGTAACCTTCAACACCTTATATAGCATCTGGACTAGCATCCCACGTAAGATTAGCCATCAGAAATGTTCTTACAGTTCTTGACTGGAGAGTTTACACCTAGAGTATAAGGGGGTACAGACAGATACCTTGGGTATACCGAAAGGGTAGTAATGATTGATGGTGTTAATGACCTTTGGAGTTTGGATTTAGTTTGATCATAATAGGTTTAAAATATTTGGAGTGTTTGCCCATACCTGACTTACTTGGCCTGGGAAGGCAACATAATTGTATCATGTCCTGGATCACACTTATTTCATTTAAGAAAACTGTTTCCAGTGGCAAAGAATACCCATTAGCACACATAGACTTGTAGTACATACATAAGGGGTTTTGAATGTTTGCAATAAACAAAGAAAAATAGAAAAATAGGCACATTTTATTTTGTATTTTAGTGTGTTGGTTTTTTTATGCGGTTACTTTTTACAGTTACTATGATATAAACCCAGAGGAAATCTACTGAAATAAATAACCAAAGAAGAAAACATCTTTACAGATCAGATGATGTAAAGTAAGTACTTTAATCAAATGCCTACATCCTCATGACTGTGCAGAGGAAGATGGTACATCAGAAATATTCCTAGTCTGTACTGGATCCTAATAGGAATGATAACAGTAATGGTGAGAATGAGACAGATAGTAGGCACATGTCTCATCTAGGGAATACCCTAGATTTCTTCTGAGGGTATCCTGGAGCAGTTTAACTTGGTCATTTTCCTGACTTGTGTCACCCTCACTCTATGCAGGGGGACACAGCATGCAATCTGAGTGGGCTACTTCTCTACAGGCAAAGACTCAGGTTTGGTTCTCTGCTAGTGTGTGCAGGTGTTGAATTCTCATATGCTGAAAGAGCCAACAAAAAGTCATTATGGATGTTTCATATACAAGAATAAAGTTGAGTTTTCAGTGAAGAACTGGAATTGTTTTTAAATAATGATTTGCAGAATCTGGAGAGGATAGATATCCCATTGGTTATTTCATTCTTCCTATTTGACCTGGATTTTTGCTTGTTTAGTTCATCAACTACAAAGGTAAGGTGATTCATAAATCACTGTTGGAAGAGCAATATTCAAGTTATGTTTAACATCTCTTTTTTTTTTTTTTTTGTCTTTTATAACTCCATTAAACATTTCTTAAAAATCATAATGTGACATTTTCACTACTCAGTCTTTGTGTCCTGTATTAGCTATAGTTACTCTCCATCTCCAGGCCACTTTTTCAGGCTTCCAGCTCCCCTCATGCTGATGGTGACATTCCCGTTAGTGCAGTTGACCCAAATTCCAGCTCGGTGGGCCCAGATACACTCTCAGCCCTTTTCTCCTTCTGCTTTCCCTCCTTCTGCTCTTTGCCCTGGAACCTCCCTCGCAGAGGCCTCCCTGGGCTCTGCTGTTCTCTCAGCCCTGCACAGCTCCTGCTGAAGACAACACTCAGATTGCCAGCAGAGATGAACACGCAGAGGTTCCGTCTGCTCAGGTGACCCACACCAGTTAACACCATCGGATACTCCTATGGTGGTTCACCAAGTTGAGATGCCTGATGCCATTCTCCCTTACATACCCCTCAGAATGACTAGCCTCCTCCAGCCACCCCTCACCATTCCCCCTCATCCCTTCATCCCTTCATCCTTTCACCTCCTCATCCTTTCACCTCCTCATCCTTTCACCCCCTCACCCTTTCACCCCCTCACCCCTTCACTCTTCTCATTCCTCACGCTACCCACTTCTGTCCTGAGCAATGCCAGGTCCTTCTATGACTCTACCACCTCACAGAGTCCAGTAGACTCTCTACTACAGTTGCTCTCTCTTCTAGAGTTGCTCTCTCTGAAGCAACTTCAGTTGCTTCTCCTCTTCTAGGAGCCTATCTTTTCTCACTTTTCCATGTCTTTTTATTTTTATTTCTTGTGTTCCAGCCAATTACCTGATTAAAATTACACACACTTAAATATTCTGCCAGAAGGAATCCTATATTTTCTCAGGTTGTTTTCCACCCTCACTTTGGCTGCTGCTTCCCGAATCTTCCCAGAACATGTGGTTGGCCAGCATCTTGAGCTCTTCGATTTAATCTTACAGAAAATTTTGGATGCACTTTGTACATGCTACCAAAATTGAAGCTGCCTTTTCCTCCTCTCTCCTCCTTTCTTTCTCTTTAATGAAGCATATGTGTAAAGAAACCTTTCAATGCTTTTGCAGAGCTCAAATACAGTAGAGTGACACAAAGCATTCTGGATATTGCTATGCAAATTACATGCCAAGAATGTTTAGACTGTACCTTGAAGCAGTAAACAAGTTGATTGTCATGGTGTCATGGTAACTAGAGCTGGATCTGCTTCCTACAAGAGAGGTCTCAATCTCCTTTTTTATTTGGATTGCTTTTGGATTGCTAAGTTTCAGTTAACAACCCAGTGGTCCAAATTTTACCACCACATTTGTCCTCTGGAGACCCAGAAGTACAAAAAATGATCCAGCGTACCAAGCTTCTGCTTAAAACAAAACAATGAGCTACTCTGACATAACTTTAGGTCATCAGGGATATTGAAATGTAAATAGATCTGAGCTGGGTGATCTGTGAGATGGTATCAACACTATGTGAGGATTTGCCATTTGCCCTGGGTTAAATTGCACCCCAGAGGGTGCAATTCCAATCTGCAGAGATGATATTTGGAAGTGAAGAACTTCATGCTTTTAAACCAGGCACGAGCTGTCAGTAAAGTGCTCCTGTTTCAGGAGAAGTGTGAACGTGCAAAAGGTGCAGGAGTCAATGGGGCGCTTGTGTGACCCACATCTCTAGGTGGGTCTGTAGGATCAAGACCTCTGACTACTGGTCAGTAACTCATCACCTACTCAATACAGTTTTGTGTCACTCTTCCCAGGCTAGCAGCACAGGAGAATCACACCAACGTCTTAGGGATAATAGAGAGTTTCTTCTTGCAACTCAGGGATGAATTAGTCCAGGCTCTGTGGAACTCTTGGAGATGAGCCCGTTCAAGTTCTGGCACCTCCAAATCCTCACCTTCTCCTTCTGCACATGGACGATGCTTTCACAAGATTTACAGATTTTGCCCACAACATGGCAATATTGTCCTAAATTACAGATATAATATACATATAGTTTCCCACATGAATGTAACTACATATACTTAAGACTATGAAGGGATTTACATTATTCACCTTACACCAAGCACTCAAAAACCTCTTTCTTGAAGACCTTTGCACCCAATGATAAACATCAGCTGATTTCACCAGAGCATTAAGTTGGCAAAATTATTTACTTTGTTTGCCACTGTGGTTGCAGCATTTAAACAGATCAGACCAGGTGGCTATGACTGAACTTGGTGTTTTAGTTTGTGGAGCCCTTCAAACATAGAACATCTCCAAGCATAACACAGAAACAGAAGAGCAAATACATGGAGTCAAGTCAACGGTCTACCCTGCCTCTGGCAGTCACCTGAAGCAAACATCCAGAAAAAACCGTACGAACAGGGCAAATGTATATGATATTTCTCATAGTCATCAGCTATTTACAGCTCAGGTAGCTCCTGAGCCAGAAATGGTTTCTATGACACCTCAGTGGAAATGTAGTTGAAAAACGTGATCATTATAGTGTAACCAGTGCAAACTTTCAGCACCCATATACATTCTCCAGTCACGGTGGTTTCAACAGAAACCAAATTTTCCTTTTTACTGCTCAGGTCTGGCACCAAGTAGGACAAACTATCCAAGCATTTGTGTGCTTTTTCTGTTTGCACTGTCTATATCTGTGCAGTGCACATATCTGAACTTCCACACACAGACATACACAGCTTCACAGAATCACAGAATATTCAAGGTTGGAAGGGACCTCGAGAGATCATCTAGTCCAACCTTCCCGCTCAAGCAGGCACACCTACAGCATGTGGCACAGGGCGGCATCCAGGCGGGT